>MU226379.1:1985705-2007067 GCA_018584345.1 Thuja plicata | reverse complement strand
ACTTGAAGAAGAAGTATACATTGAACAACCAGAAGGGTTTGTTGATCCAGACAAGAGGGACATGGTATGTAGACTTCACAAAGCCTTGTATGGATTGAAAAAAGCTCCAAGAGCCTGGTATGAATGACTTCATTCCTATCTAATATTGGATTTGTAAGGACTAGTGAAAACAGTAATATTTATTTGAAGGAAGATACTGATGCTAACACATTGATTGCTGAAATATTTGTTGATGACATCATATTTGGAGGCAATGATATGCTATGCAAATCATTTTCTAATGAGATGAGCAAAGAGTTTGAGATGTCGATGTTTGGGGAGATCAAGTTCTTTCTTGGTCTACAGATCTTTCAACAAAGTTAAGGAATTTTTATTACATAGTCCAAATACATCAAAGAGGTCCTGAAAATATTCAAAATGGAAGAATCCAAACCAGTTGGAACACCGATGGCTACTGGATGTAAGTTAACAAAGGAGGACAAAACAACTGAGGTAAATCAGACTTTGTACAGATCAATGATTGGAAAACTCATGTATGTTGTACATACTAGAGCAAATATTGCACATGCAGTGGTAATTGTTGCTAGATTTTCTGCTAACCCCAGGGAATCACATATGACTGTTGTGAAAATAATTATAAGATATCTGAAGAATCTTGAGGAATTCAACTTATGGTATAGAAGAGAAGGAAAATTTGAACTTAAGGTGTTTACCGATGCTGATTGGGCTGGGAATCTTGATGACCGGAAAAAAACAACTAGAGGAGCATTCTTTATGGGTGACAAACTTGTCACATGGATTAGAAAAAAACAAGGATGCATCTCTTAGTCTACTACAGAAGTAGAGTACGTTGTTGCTGCTGTAAATTGCTCAAATATTACATGGATCAAACAGTTGCTGGAAGGTATGCATATGAAGATCTTAGAACTAGTGACTATCTATTGTGATAACACCAGTGCTATAAAAATTTCCAAGAATCTAGTCATCCATGCAAAAACTAAACACATTGCCATCAAGTATCATTACTTAAGAGAACAAGTTCAAGAAAAAGAGGTGATACTTGAATATGTGCAATCCAAAGAACAATTGGCTGATATCTTAACCAAGCCACTGCCCAAGGATACTTTTGAGTACCTGAGAAAGAGACTAGGGGTCAAACCTTTGTCTACCAGTTAATAAAAGATTGAAGGTTGCATCAGCCTACATATTATCAAAATATCATTCATGTTGATGCGAGCAAAGAGATGAACTTCAAAGATACATCTATATATAGAGAGGTATATATCAGAACTGAGCACCAGAGCATATTAATGTATTTCTGATGGATAAGGGAAATTTAAGGAATATATTATGGATGGAGGGAAAAGATTGTTTGACATGAATGTTAGATATTTGTAAAATATTTGTTTGGCATTGCTGTCAAAGGGAGAGAGATTATCCATATTATCACATTCTTCTGAAAAAGAGAGAGATTATCCATTACCAGATCACTCCAACAGGGAGAAATCATATCCAAAGGGAGAGAGTTTGTATGAAAAAAATCATACAAAGGAAGAGTTGCTGAAAAGAGAACTACAGGAATCAAATCTAAGCTAAAATAAAGCTTACCGAAGTTCAGACATGTATTGGTTGACAAAAGGGAGAGATTGGTAGTTTGATGAATCTCAACAATTGTATTTCATATTGTATTAGAAATAGTATAGTGTGATAATATATGTTTGTTTCCATCAATGCCAAAGGGAGAGATTGATGACATGTAATTGATTAAATGTTTGATAATATTAAGTTGAAGATAATGCAAGGCATTAAATCAGTTAAATGATTTGTATTGTCATTGATGTCAAATTGATATCATCTGTACGGTTATGTATATAATTTGAAAGACTTCAAATAATCAATGGAACAAAGGTTATGCTTTCAGCAATGCATAAAATTCAAGTATTCACTAAGTGACATACAAACACCGATGAAGTGCACACCATTGGTAAAGGCAAAGAATAAAATTTACAGTGGTACCTGACGAGTAGAAGACAGTGTTGCCCGATGAAGCAAAACCACAGTATGCTCGATGAGCTAAAAGTAGAGTTTCCAGACGGATAGAGATCCCGAAGCTAACTAGAGTCACACCAATAGAATTGACAGTTGTAACCGATGACTAATTGAAGAGTTGACTGACAGAACAGAGAGTTCAGGAAATAACAAAATATCTAGCTGGAAAGAGCTAAAGATAGACTTAACTAGTTGTTTTCTTTGTTTTATTCAACTAGAGTTAAGTAATTGATTTAAAGCTAATTTATACAGCTGGCATGAAGATAACTATGAGACAAATTAGGAGTTATGCTTTAAATCAAATTGACTGGATTGTTTTTCACGCCAAGAACCAAGAATCAAGAATCAAGAAATAGTGAATATCATGTCTATATAAGAGGCAAGCTTAATTCATTTTTGTATCACATGAAAAGGGATTAAGGGGAGTGAATAGAAAGAGGATGCTAAAAGAAATGGATGAAGAGCAACTTCATGCAATACTGATCAATCAAGCTGAAGTAGAGCTAAGGAATTCTGCAGACACCGACAAACAATGAACACAGCATCACAGAGCAGAAAGTATGGAGAACAAAAGAATTGTATTGATACATTGATCAAAGAGGTAATGTACTTAAATAGATCTAAAAATATGCAATTCAATTTGCATTAGAAACATGTCATTTTGTTTCAGTTTAACCATTGAAGCATCAAGTCTCTTAACAGAGCAGGACATAACAGTCTTTTATATATTGAGGCACATCCCAAGGAGTGCCAAAAAAGGTTGATTCATGAAAGTAGCATTGGATATGCTCGATGCCTATTGAAAGTCTAAGAGAGAGGCTGACTCAAGGATGGCAGCATTAGATGCCCGATACTAAGTGATGACCTATATGTGTAAAATCCTCTAACAAGGTCACACCTAACAGTGTGTTTGTAACCTTTAACAGGGTTGGCTCTTAACAGGGTTCACTTCAGAAGAGTGAAAATTTGGGGTACCGGTCCCAGTGGTTTTTTCCCTTAACAGGGTTCCACATTAAAAATTCATGTGTTGTATGTGTGTATGATATATTTCTTTACTATTTTATATCTTACATAATTCATTCTGGATTTATCGGTATACCCTGCATATTTACTGTATTTCGGTAAATAGTTATACTGCTTATCGGTAATCAAGGAGAATAAGGATAGACAAGGTAAACTGACAGACAGTTAATCATTATAAGTATCTCATGGCATGCATCTTGTACGGACATAATAATCTGAGGTTTATTTTATTGGTGGTTAGATTAAGGATAAGTTTTTGAGACCACTAATTCACCCCCCCTCTTAGTTATTACTAACAAGATGTTCTCCTTGGCTAAAATCATCCTCACATCCATCTCAAATGAATGATTACACATCTATTTATACAAGATATTTGACCTTTTTAGTTTCACGTATTACAAACTTAACTCTATGATTGAAGGTTTACAACTTGACCTTGATCTCCTAGTTTGCATGTATTTAATGAGTTGGACTGATTAAACCAATTAAAATTATCTTTCTTGTTCCTCAAGAAATGGTTTAAAAAAAAATCTAAACTCTAAATATAAAGCATAACTATTTTATCTGATGTGGAAATTAGATCCCCTTTTCTTGGGATATAACGGACTTTCGGTGTCTGATGCTCAGTTTGAACTGAAAGTCTGTTTGTCAGGTTCCCTTGCTCTGTCGGGTTCCTCTCTTGTCTGCTCTTTCAGTTTACTCTGTAATCTTCTCTGTCAGTTTGCACTGTGTTGTCTGTTTGCACTGTGCTGTCGGGTTCCTCTGTCAGTTTACTCCTGTCGGGTTCCATTGTTTAACTTTTTTGGTTTGCACTTGTAAGTTGTGTCTTTGATTTATACTGTAGTTTGTTCTGCCGGGTTGTGCTAAAACCTATCTTTCGGTGTACTCATTACTGATGGTTTTCCTTTGCATACTAATGGAAAAATGTATGTCATCAATCTCCCCCTTTGACATTAGTATCAAAAACTGATATGTGCAAAATACTAAAAATGTTTATAGTATGTACACCATGTATATTATTTAGTCATTTCATGACTCTCCCTATGCATTTTATGATATAGTATAGTATATGTGTATGTACACTTGTCTTTATACTATTTCTTCCTTTTCACCTTGTCTTTTCCTTTTGTGCTATATGTAATGTACATATCATTTTCCTTTTCCCCCTTTTTTGATAGTAAGGGAAAAGGTGTATGCCTATAACTTATCTAAAATATGAGAGTGAGAGGTCTTCATTTCCTCTGTTAACTTCTCCCATTTCTCCTTTAGATGCTCAAGAGCCATATGCTCTAGTGTAATCCTGGCATGCATGTTGTAGATGCTATCTGCTACAAACATCTCGAGGGTGGAAATTAACTATCTTTCCAAACTTATGTGCTGTTGAAGAAGTGTGAGGTTCGGTAAAAGTTGAGCATGTAGCTCGGTAACCTCTTCTCTGAATTGTGATCCTGCTTCCCATAGTTCTTGAATTAACCTTTTTATCTCAATTATCTTCTCATAATGTAATTTAATTGCATTGTCATCTTTGGTTAGACCTTGTGCACTAGTATTTAGATCTGAATCTAACATTGCTATCTTTTCACTATTGTCCTTAGTGAATTTATCCAAAGTGCACAATTTTTTTAAGGAAATAGCTTCAGTAATGATTGGATCCAATTCATTGGTTAGTTCTGAAAGAACTACCTTTTTCTCTACCACTTCTTGGCAAATATTTTGTGTCAGTTTGTATTGGAACTTCTATTCTTCTTGTTTTTCATTCGCCTTTTCTACATCCACATTATGTGTTGTGATGGCGTCAGTGAGAATGAAAATTTGATCTAGGACAGGTGCATTGTGATCAACTTCAATGTCAGGAACTATTTGGTTTAAGATATCCCTTGTGGTTTCTAGTACTAAGGAGTCTTGGTGCTCCTTGTTAATATTTTCTTGCAAAGCTTTCCTTTGAAAAATTTCTCCATATTCTTGGAGTGATTCAAAATCTAAAGTAGTTGGATCACACTTTGGTATTCTATGATCTCATCAAGTGTGACCTTCAACTTATTCTTCTTGTTCTTCTTTTTCTTCTTTTGTGATGCACCTGTATGCAGAACCATAGCCAGCTTCTCTGCTTGGTCTGATGTGCTAGATGAGGTTATCGGTGGAGCAGTGCATTTTTGTTGCTGTGCTTCAGTCTCTACCTTCTGGTTGTGAGTGGAAGTCTCCACATCAACCTTTACATTACCTTTACATTTTGATCCCCACCGATGCCATCCTGGTCATCAGTTGTGTTTTTCTTTTCTCCTTCCCCTACATCCTCGGGTATGCTTGCATCAGGCTCGGGGGTCTTCTCCTTCTGTGAGATTATATTGATTGGCTGAATCAATAATGGCATCTGGCCCGGTATGTTTACTTGTGCAGCATCAATAAACGTATCTTGATCCTTTGGCTGATTAGATGTAATAGTAATATCTTCATCTCCCTTTACCTTATCTGTAGAATCTTTGGTGATGTCAATAATAGTATTATTTTTCCATACTTCATCTGGAACATCCATATCCTTGTTGGCTTCTTTTTCTAATTCTACTATTGTGACATCATCTGTGTCATTTATTAGGATATAATCTGGGCTAGGTTTAGCCAGAGAGTCATTATTGTGTGGCTCATTTGTGAGAGGTAATTCTCTCTCGGGGCTTGCTTTCTTAGTAGGTCTATTGAGTATTTTACTCCAATTTTTCTTACTTTCCTTCTCTAGCTCTATAAGCCTGCTCTCTAGAACCTTGTAAGCTATCAAATTGGGTGATAAATCCTATGCATGTTTCTCTATCATCTCCTTGATTTCTTCCATTTTGGATTCAGGAGGCATTAGAGAAACTAGGACTCTTTCCCTTATCTCCTTCTCATTCTTTAATGCATAAGTCCATCTGGCAGATAATTTTTTATGTAGTTCTTTTGACATTTTTTCATCAAATTGTACGGGTACATATTTGAAGTTGATCATTGTTTTGATGAGTGCCTCCTCAATCTTGTTCTGATCTTTGGGCTCTAGTTTTAGCCATTTTCTAACTTTGGTGTTAGTTAAGCCACCTCTTTTTGCAATTTACTCACATATCTCATCAATAGTTTTAGGAATCTTACTCTTTTCTGTTTGGACAGATTCATCCTACTAAGTATCTTTGATATCTTCCTTGGTTAGTATTAATTTCCTTCTCCTCTTTGGTGCTGCAGTCTTTTTGGTTTGAGGTTTTATTTTGTAGGTCCTTACTTGACCTTTATTAACAGATAGTGAGTCTGCATTTATTGTTTGGCTCCTTGTCCTCTAAGAAGCTGTTGTCATTGCATTCTTCAGTGGCTGGGGTGCAATAGACTCTGTTGACTCTGAGTCATTCACCTTTTATGCTTCACCAATGGGTGACTGAACCTCGGTTTCCTTTGTCTTTTCAATTTCTTCCTCATTGACCAATAGCTTCTTTTCCAAGGTCTTTTCCATTTTGTCTTTCTTCCTATCATTTTTCTTCACAACTAAGCCTGATTTGATTCTTTCCTTCCCTTCTTCAAAGATTCCAAAATTTGGTTGTTATTTATCCAATGGTCGATTTAACAATGTTTTAATAGCATTTGTTGCTTGATCTATGTTAACTTCATAGTCAAGTGGATCTAACCAAGCTGTCCTTGGTACAATTAGTTTGATTAGGGTGGTATCGGTGTCCACCAAGAAACAAATTTCAGTCTTGTATTTCTCTACCAGTTGTTCTAGTATCCTCATTCTCTTTTGCATTATCTTTGAATCTAGAGAAATACTCATCCATTACTCATTTAAAATTGTCTCCAAGTGACTTGATGAATTCACTTATTTGAATAGTCACTTGTCGAGTAGTGTCCCATTTCACATTACCGATAGATGGGAAGGTTTCTTGGAAGTAGAAAAATATACACATGATGTGTGAACCAAACTTACATGAGTTGGTATTTGCAGACTTGATTGTCCTCATGTTCTCATCTAATTGTCTGACTAGCAGTTCTGATAGGTCCAACTGTAATCCCTTCTTGACAATTTAATGTGTTGTATCCACTACTCCGGATGCAATGTTGTTCATCCTGCTAGCCTGAAATAACTTGTATCCTAAGACACATGCTCCAAATTTCATTTCATTATCATTGATGGTGAATAATTTTAATCATCTTCCATCCCATACATCTCTTGTGTTCTTCTCAATGTCAACTCGAGGAGGGTGTTTCAGTTCCTTTGGTTTCTCGGTTATAGGATAACTGGTAACAACATGTATAACATCCATGGTTATCGGTTTAGGCTCATCTAGCCACATCTTTTGGTCATGTAGTTTACTTAGCACTAACTGAATCCATTCAGTTTTGAACTCCTTTGGTAACCATAGGGAATTTGTGAGCCATTTTACCTCAATGTGCTTGTGCTTGTTTTTAATTCCTTCGGGAACCATAGGGCCTCTCTACCAACAAAGGGATTCGCACTTCAATGAACCTAAAAGGGTAGATTCCACCAAACCTACACAATACCTTCATAGATTCTTTTTAGGGTAGGACTTACTCTAGTTCATTCCTCTAGACTCCATTCTTGAATTTTTAGATCCATAGTTCAACTATTCATCCATCGAGTTCCACATTTCAAGGGATAGGGAAAATAACTCCTTATGCCCTAATCAGGCTCCTAAATCCAAAGAACTCCAAAAATTCACAAACAAGCCCCCAAAATAATCATGGATCTAGATACCCTTTTGGAAAATTTAAAACATCTCTAGGGTTAGAGGATTTTAAACTATCAATATAGTACTTGAGACCCCTCTTAGACAGAGTCCTTAAAAGTAGGGATAATAGGGATAATTGATGAAAACACAACAAGAACTAAATGAAATGGATTCATCGGCCACCACCATTTCCTATAGGGTCTCACAAAATCTTAAAGACCACTCTTCATGCATTGGATCTTACCACCCAATCCAACCCTGCATCTAATTAATGTCTGTTACTTTCTTGCTCCTAGCCGGGCACTGGCAGTCTCACCTAGGGAAAGGAATTAAAAATAACCACATCACTTTTGGGACCTGTACAAAAGGGAAATTTTTTTACAAGGACTCCACTTTCCATCCTCCATGGGCCATAAAGATCCAATGGAGGGCGCTCACTGTGGAACCATATTTACAAGACAAACTCCTTCACCGGGAAAGAACTGTCCAGTAAGGATTGAATTCAAAATGTGAAATCAAAACTAAATCAAATCCTATAATAAGTAATTGAAGATAAATTAAATAACTACATGAAGTTTTACAACACAAAATTAGAGATTTCAATCCATCTACAATGCCTTTAAACTGAAATTATCAAAACTGCGACAGTACATAGAATTGATACTCTTCTACTTCTTGAAAATGTAACCAGAAAAGGTCCAACCTTCATAGAAGGCCATAGAAGTCCTTAAATAGTGCCCTTTGACCTATGACAACCATTCAAACCAAGCCATAACTACATTTGGACAAAATCAAATTTTTAGCAAATATTGTCGAGCAACATTTGAAAGTTGCAAATGTTCCTCAAGCAACATTTTGCATCTTTTACAAATTTTTATCATCCAATTATCTAACCCCATGAGTGGGTTCTATAAAGTCAAAAACCATGTCCTAAGACTTAATACACTCCAAAAATGTCCACCTAAGCATTTTGGTTGTTAAATACATATTTTGTCCTATTTTGACCATCAGGACATTAGAAAGGTCACTTGGACCAAAATGCACACAACACAACACAAAACTTTACCAAAACATTGCAAACCAATCCTAAACCATCATAAAATACCTTATTAAACCCAAGACTATTTGAAGGCCTTTCACAAAAAAAATGAGGGTTGAAACCCCTAGGTGCTCTTGCACCACATATCCATGTCATAAAAATAAAAAAGCCTTAAAATAAGCTACTTGTCTATTATACACATTTTTATACACAATGCATCACACTTTCTTATTCTTGTCATAAAAATAAAAAAAGCCTAAAGAAAAGGTGTTGATCTGTTATATTCATTTCTATATTTTACACGTTTTTATCAATATTAAAAATCTATACTATATTATTTTATTAATAAGAAAAATTTGATTAGTATGATAAAGATCTAAAAAATAATTTTTTAAAAGATTAAATAATAAGTCTTATTCAAACTACATAAGGATATTCAGGCTACATATAATTTCCTCCACTTTTGAACACTTATGTATTGCAAGGGAACATGGGTTTTATGGGTATTTAAAAAGATTCTAAGAAATATTTGGAAAATTTTCATATTTAAATATTCTTAATTCCTTTATACTCTTTGCATTGTGTGCATTTTGAGCTCAATTATTAAATTTGCAGTTCTTCCCTTTTTGTATACCTGTCAAATCCCACCTATTTGGTTTTTATTGAAACCCTAAATGGTAAATAGTTCTCTTTATACACCCTTATTTATTTTGTATTAATGGGCACCTAGCAAGCAATCAAGAAAAAATTCTTCAATTTGTAGAGACTTCACAATTTCTTAAAAAAATTGTGTGCTCTTCTTTAAAATTGTGGATGAAATTGCGATTTAGATCTGTAAGGCATTTTGTTTTTGCAGGGGGGGATGTTTCATTTTTAAACAAATAATTTGGATGGTTGGGTTTATAACTTGTTCAACAAAGTAAATTACAATAAATCTTGGACACGATAAATTTCTTGAATGAATTTCACACATGAAAATTTTCTTGTTTGAGCAATGGAATGAAACAACATAATTAATTTTCATTTTCCAATATGCATTTCAAATTATAAGAATAATCATAGACAAAATTAAACACAATAACAATGAATATATATTTCATTACTTACTTCAATAAGATTGAATAAATGTTTCATTACTTCAACAACACAAGACATGCTAAAAGACTTTCAATGAAGCTCATGACTGATCTCTAAATTTGATTTGAGATGTCAAATGAATAGACCTTAATTGGTTTCTATGATTTCTTAATCTATTATACTATACTGTATATTTTTTCAATTCTCTTATTTCATCTATTTTTGAAGATCAAAATTCTATCGGCGGCTCACCATTGCATGGAAAAAGTGTGCAACTACTAGTATTAGTTGTTATAAATTTACCGGAGAGGAACTGATAGTTAAGTATCTTAATTTCACACTTTCAAAATCTTACGTGAAAATTTCAAATCACTCCCAATTTTTTATACCAGATTACTTCCTAAGTCCCTTACTTATAATTAAGGTTTCAGGGCCACATCATCAAATATGATGCCATATCAACATGTTTTTTTGCCAAGATGTCCAAAACAGCCAAAAAATGATGAGAGAAATGGTCATACAAAAGGGAGACCCATACCTATGAAGTTGATGTGGCATCACATGATTGATTACTTTTTACAACTATCAGATACATTTCATTCAATTATGGAGAGTCATTATTAGTAATAACAACTTTAAAACCACTACTATTGGTGCAGTGTTGTTAAAAAATAATTGGACATTAAATCAACAATTGTAGGTATTAAATCAACAACTACTATCATAGCCATTACAACCTGATCATGTAAAGGTATTGGATCCTTTCCCCTGTGTAACTTAAAGATTTATGGAAAATGAGTTTCAATATTTTACATGTAAATTTTTTTTGTAATTAAATATTTTTTTAAGGTACTTGAAATTGTTAGAATAACTGAGAGGGGGCAGGGGGGGGGGGGGGGAATCAGNGGGGTGAATCAGTGGCCTCAAAAATTAATCCAATAGTCTAACCAAAAATTATATCACATAGATAAAACCTCTAGTTATCTTCAGTCCTACAAGATGTATGCCTTTAACTAATCTTATCAAATATATGCTGCTCGGTGAATATACTATTTACCCTTTTCTTAGCTTTACCGAATATCCGTTTATCTTTTCCTAGCCTTTACCGAATATCAGTAAATAAACTTAGTGTTTACCGACCAATAATGTTTTAGTAATGTGTAAAGAAAAACATCAAAGCAATGAACCATATACACATTTGACACATGGATTTTTAATGTGGAAACTCTGTTAAGGGAAAAACCACTTGGGACTGGCAACCCAAAATTTTCACTCTTCTGAAGTGAGCTCGGTGAAGAGCCAACCCTGTTAAAGGTTACAAACACACTGTTAAGTGTGACCTTGTTAGAGGATTTAAAACCATTGGTTAGTCTTTTGACCTTGGGCATTCACTATTCTATCAACAAGAAAAACCTTTTGATACTCTTGAGTATCTCAATACATTAAGGACTGTTAAATCCCACTCGGTTAAGAGATTAAATATGAATCAATGGCTAAACTAAAATGATATACGATCTGTTCAATAATACAACTAAACTTGCAAATTTTTAGATCTATTATAAGTCCATAATACCTCTCTGATCAATATTTTCTTCAATTCATTTTCTCCCCTCTGTCTTCTTTCTGCTCGGTGAATGTTGTTGCTTCTCTTTTGCTCAGTGTCTGCGGAATTCTTGGCTCTGTCCTTCAGCCTGTATGATTAGATCTGTATGAAGACTTCTATATTCACAAGAGTTATATTCATAATTCCTCTTATTCATAATGAATCACTTTTCTCTTTATATAGACATGATTTCACCGTTTGATCTTCTTATCTTTCTTGTTCTTGATGTAGGTAGCTTTCTTGATCCACAAATATTGCCATGCATTGCTTTAATCTTTAAAGCATAGCTTTATTTTTATCCTATAGATTTCTCCTTGACAACTGTGAATAAAACTAGCTTTAAATCTTTAGTTCAACTGGTTGATGAAAACAAAGTAATCAATCAGTTAACTCTAATTATAGCTCCTGCCAGCTAAGTGTTTTGTCATTTCCTAACTCCAGTTCTGATAGGTGATCAACTCTTAGATTTCTTGTTAAATGACTCCAGTTGTCCTCGGGCATTACCTTTAGTTCTTCTCGGGGTTCACTTTAGTTATGCTCGGTGTTGCGGTGCTTGGTTTACACTGTGACTTCCTTGGGGTTCTCTGTCCGTCGGTGTTTACTGTCATTTGGTGTACACTGGCTTTTCATGTTTACCAATAACATAAAATTTATCTCTTTGATTTCCTTAATTATATAAAATTATATATATGACCAATCAAATTATATCAAGTTGACATCAATGACAATACAATACATTAACTGATTTAATGTCTTGCATTTACTTTCTGTAGCTCGGTGATCATCAACTTGTCAACTTCAAACATTCAATCAGTTATAGTTCATCATCTCTCCTTTTGGCATTGATGGTATCATATTATAAAAACAATATGAAATATGCCATATCATACCAAACTTATTATTCTATAACCAATTCAAATATCTGACTCTTGGTAAGCTCTTCTAGCTTAGATTTGATTCTTGTAGAGTACTCCCTTCCTTCTTTCTTCATTCCCTTCACTGGATAGATGTAGGAACTTCTGATTCTATCTCTCCCTTTGTTGTAGAATCTCTTCTCCCTTTTCTGGATAAATATGGAGTGTTAACTTTTCTTTAATTCTCTCCCTTATATGAATGGTTACTTAAATCTTTCTCTTCCTTTGTAGAAACTTTTTCTGATCTTTTCTCTCTCTCTTTGACTGATGTTCTTCTCTTTGATATCTATCTCCCTCTAGATATTTCATTATTGGATATATCTCTCCCTTTGACATTAATGCCAAACTTATATATATCATGAATATCTCTTACCATCAGCAATACAACTTTGTAGTAGCCAATAATATCTCTGGTGTTCAGTTCAGATAAGTACCTTTTTGTACTGATATGTTATTGTAGTCCATATCTTTGCTTCCATCAACATGAATGATCTTCTGATAATGTGTAGGTTGATGCAACCTCCAAGTCAGATTAGTGACCAGTAGACAAGAGTCAGATCCCTAATCTCTTCCTTAGGTACTCAAATGTATCTTTTGGTAATGGCTTTGTGAATATGTCTACTAATTATTCTTTGGATTGTACATATTCCAGTATCACCTCTTTTTATTGTACTTGTTCCCTCAAGTAATGTTACTTGATAACAATGTTCTTTGTCTTAGCATGCATTATAGGGTTCTTTGAAATTTTTATTGCACTAGTATTGTCACAGTAGATAATCATTGGATCAAGGATTTCCATATTCATACCTTTCAGCAATTGCTTAATCCATGCAATGTTAGAGCAATTTGCAGTAGCAACCACATATTTTGCTTCCCCAGTAGATTGAGAGATGCATCCTTTCTTTTTACTTATCCATGTGACAAGTCTGTCACCCATGAAGAATGCTCCTCCTATTGTACTCTTTCTATCATCTATGTTTCCAACCCAATCCTCATATGTATAGAATTGTAGCTCAAATCTTCCTTCTTTATTATACCATATACCATAGTCTTCGGTATTCTTTAAATATCTCAGAATTATTTTGATAGTATTCATGTGTGATTCCTTGGGATTAGCAGAGAATCTTGCAACTGTACCAACTGCATGTGCTATATTTGGTCTAGTATGTACAACATACATTAGTTTCCCAATCATAGACCTATATAAGGCCTGATTTACCTCGGTTGACTTGTCTTCCTTTGTTAATTTGCATCTAGTTGCCATAGGTGTTCCAACTGGTTTGGAGTCCCCCATTTTGAATATCTTAAGAACTTCTTTGATGTATTTGGATTGTGTGATGTAGATGCCTTCATCCTGTTGTAGAATCTGTAGACCAAGAAAAAATTTGATCTCCCCAAACATTGAAATCTCAAATTCTTTGCTCATTTCATCATAAATGATTTGCATAACATATAATTACCTCCAAATATGATATCATCAACAAATATCTCAGCAATCAGAATGTTATCATCAGTATCTTCTTTTAGATATAGATTAATGTTATCACTTATTCTTAAAAATCTAATAATTATGAGATAAGAGTGAAGTCTTTGATACCATGCTCTCGGTATTTTTTTCAATCCATATGAGGCTTTGTGTAGTCTACAAACCATGTTTCTCTTGTTAGAATCAACAAATCCTTCAGGTTGTTCAATGTATACCTCCTCTTCTAGTATTCCATTCAGAAATGCAGATTTGACATCCATTTGGTATACCTTGAATCCTTTGAAAGCAACATAAGCAAGTAGAATTATTACTCCTTCTAGTCTAGCAATGGGTGCAAAGGTTTCTCCATAGTCAATACCTTCTTCTTGTGCATACCCTTTGCATACTATTCTTGCTTTGTTCCTTGTAACTTCTCCATTCTCATTTAGTTTGTTTCTAAATATCTATTTGGTACCAATGACATTTTTGTCACTCGGTCTAGGTAGTAATGTCCATGTTTTGTTCTTTTCAATTTTTTCAATCTCTTCATTCATAGCACTAACCCATTCTTGATTCTCAAGTACAATATTGACAAATTTACGTTCAAAATCACAAATCAAACATCTAGTGTTTAGTGACTTACTTCTTGTTCTCATTCTAGCTCTTTTGTCTCCTATGATTTGGTCCTGTGGATGGTGTCTTTTGACATACTTGGAAAGTACAGGTTCAAATCTTTATTCACCATTCTGATAATCATATTGACCTTCATTTTGATCTTCATCACTTGGTTCATCATTGTGAGCAATTTCCTGATTTTTGGTGTGTGCAGCCTGTTGCTCGGTTGCATTGTTCTGTCACTGTGTAGTGATACAATGTTTCTCAAGAAGAGTGTCAAGTTTTTCACTGTAGATGAATTTGTTGTAATCTTCCGGTCCCTTTATGCTTTCCTCATCATTTTTCTTAGCAAATTCATTCACTTTGACATTTTCACTTTCAATGATTTTGTTAGAGGGTTTGTTAAGACATTTATAAGCCTTGCTTTTGGTAGAATACCCTAGAAATATTCCTTCATCACTTTTGGAGTCAATCTTTCTATTTCTATCATCTTTCAAAATATAACATTTACTTCCAAAAAATCTAAAATAACTTACATTAGGTGTGTATCCATACCATAGCTCATAGGGTGTCTTATTGGTGTCTTTCTTCAATTGAACTCAGTTTAATGTATAGACAATAGTACTGACAACTTCTCTCTACAATATTTGTGTGATGCCTTTCTTAATCATTAGTGTTCTGACATAATCAACAATTGATCTGTTCCTTCTTTCAACAATCCCATTTTTCTTTGGTGTTCTCGGTGCAGAAACATGTCTTGTAATTCCATGCTCATTACAAAAGTTAGTGAATTCGTTTGAAATAAACTCTCCTCCTCTATATGACCTGAGACATTTTAGTCCCTTTCCAATTTTTTTTTTCAACTACGGCTTTATACCATTTGAACATCTTGAATGCTTCTGATTTCTGTTTTAAGAACATCATTCTAGAATAATCATCAACAAATAGAATGAAGTATATGTCACCATAATATCTCTTAGTTCTCAATGGTCCACATAAGTTAGTATGGACAAGTTGTATAATAACATTAGATGTGTAGGTTTTTCTCTTGAAACTAAACTTTGTCATTTTACCTTTTCGACAATTCTTACACATGACATGGTCGGGTTTTGACATGCTCGGTAAGCCTCTTACTTTCCTTTTCTTTCTTATCCTAACCATGTTGTCGAAATTCACATGACATAACCTTTTATGCCACAACCAAATGTCTTCATTTCTAGTCAATAAACAAGTGGTCTTAATATCATCAAGATATAATAGGTTACCTTTTGTTTGTTCACCAGTACCGATCAACCTTCCTGTTTAATTATAGATCTTTGCCTTTTTTTTCTCAAATGCAATTCGGTGACCTATGTTATTCAGCTGTGAAACACTCAATAGATTATAGTTAAGTCCTTTCACCCAATATGAATTTTCACATCTGATTAGATTATTCAACTTGATGGTTCCTTTACCTTCAACTAGACAAGGTGATTCATTACCCATTCTTACTGATCCACCATTATAATATTCAAAACTTTCAAACTTTTCCTTATCTCCAGTCATATGGTGAGTACAACCATTATCAATAATCTAGACATCATTTTTACTAACCTTAGATATGAGTGCAGTCTCAACATACCTTTATTCTTCACCTGAATCATCTTTCATAGCAACAAATACCACCTCAATATCTTCATCAGACTCGGTGTCAGTATTCCCATATTTTTTTTCAACTAGGTAACAAGCCTTCTTACCTTTGTCATTGTAGTCTCAGTTATCTCTTCTATCAGATTGTCAGTTGCTTCGGTAATCTCGGTCATCACTTATGTCAAAATTCTTTTCATAGGATCTGTCATTGTTTCTGCCTTCTTTTCTCTTGTTAGGGCATCTAGAAACAAAGTGTCCAATCTCTTTGAAATTAAAAAATACCAATGGTAATTTACCTTTATATCTACCTTTGCCTCTCTGCAATCTTTTAGCCATTAGTGCTTCAATTTCATCAAGTTCTTATTCATCACTATCATTTCTCATAGTGTGTTTATGATTTTATTTACTTATCTTTAGAGAATATTTGAATGCAAAATCTATTGTTGGTAAGACACTGTTGTCAAATGCATTCATCTCAAATGAAATAAGTCTACCAATCAAACTATCTAGGGTAACATTTTTATTTGCTACTACTCTCATTTCTTGTACTGCATATACTCTAATAGCATAAACATGTAGTAAGGTTCTTAGAATTTTACTTACCACTATTTCTTCTTCAAGTACACCTCCTACTCCTCAGATAGCATTGATAAATTCCTTGATTTATCTACTGTACTGAGTGATGTTTTCTCCTTCTTTCATTCTTAGGTCATCAAAATTTCCTCTTAGGCTTTCAACCTTAGCTCTCAACACATTTTTATCTCCTCCATGTACTAGCTTGATTTTGTCCCACATTTTCTTTGCAGTGGTGCATGATTTGACATCTTCAAATTCAGCATCGAAGAGTGAGGAAGCAAGTTCCATCATCATAGAATTGTGTTCATGTTTCTCTCTCAATTGATCAACTTTTGGAGGTCCAATAGGTAAAACAAATTCAATATCCAAGTATTGTGTGAAATCATTTCCAATACCTGATAGGTGCAGTCTTATCCTTCTTTTCCATGATGCAAAATTGTCCTTGTTCAACTTAGGCACATCCCTTTCTCTCATCTTGTGATCTTTAGCTTGAGTCTTTAAACTCTCTTCCAAGCACACTAGCTCTGATACCAATTGTTAGAATAACTGAGACGGGGGGGGGGGGGGAATTAGNCGGGGGGGGGGGGTGAATTAGTGGCCCCTAAAATTAATCCAACAATCCAACCAAAGCTTATATCACATATATAAAACTATAAAACCTCTAGTCATCTTCAATCCTACAAGATGTATACCTTTAAGTAATATTATCAAATATATGTTGCTCGGTGAATATACTATTTATCCTTTTCTTAGCTTTACCAAATAACAATTTATCTTTTCCTAGCCTTTACTGAATATCAGTAAATAAACTTAGTGTTTACCGACCAATCCTATTTTAGTAATGTGTAAAGAAAAACATCAAAGAAATGAACCATATACACATTTTACACGTGGATTTTTAACGTGAAAACCCTATTAAGAGAAAAACCACTTGGGACCGGCAACCCAAAATTTTCACTCTTCTGAAGTGAGCTCGGTGAAGAGCCAACCGTGTTAAAGGTCACAAACACACTATTAAGTGTGACCTTGTTAGAGGATTTAAAACCATTGGTTAGTCTTTTGACCTTGGGAATTCATTATGATGTCAACAAGAAAAACCTTTTGATACTCTTGAGTATCTCAATACATTAAGGACTGTTAAATCCCACTCGGTTAAGAGATTTTCTGAATCAATGGTTAAACTGAAACTGTATATGATCTGTTCAATAATACAACTAAACTTGCAGATTTTCAGATCTATTGTAAGTCCATAATACTTCTCTAATCAATATGCTCTTCAATTCCTTTTCTCCCCTCTGTCTTCTTTCTGCTTGGTGAATGTTGTTGCTCGGTGTTTGCATAATTCTTGGCTCTGTCCTTCAACTTGTATGATCAGATCTGCATGAAGACTTCTATCTTCACCAGAATTATATTCAACATTCCTCTTATTCATAATGAATCACTTGTCTCTTTATATAGACATGAATTCATCATTTGATCTTCTTGTTTTTCTTGTTCTTGATGTAGATAGCTTTCTTGATCTGCAAATCTCGCCATGCATTGCTTTAATCTTTAAAGCATAGCTTGAGTTTTATCATGAATACTTCTCTTTGAAAATTGTGAATAAAACTAGCTTTAAATATTCAGTTCAAATGGTCGATAAAAACAAAGTAGTCAATCAGTTAACTCTAATTATAGCTCCTTCCAACTAAGTGTTTTGTCATTTCCTAACTTTAGTTCTGATCGGTGATCAACTCTTAGTTTTCTCAGTCAATGACTCCAGTTGTCCTCTGGCATTACCTTCAGTTCTTCTCGGGGTTCACTTCAATTATGCTCGGAGTTGAGGTACTCAGTTTACACTATGACTTCCTTGGGGTTCTTTGTCTGTCAATGTGCACTGTCCGTCGGTGTTTACTATCACTCGGTGTACACTGGCTTTTCATGTTTACCAATAACATAAAATTTATCTCTTTGATTTCCTGAATTCTATGACATTATGTATATGACCAATCAGATTATATCAAGTTGACATCAATGACAATACAATGCATAAATAGATTTAATATCTTGCATTTACTTTCTACAGCTCGGTGATCATCAAATTGTCAACTTCAAACATTCAATCAATTATAGTTCATCAGAAATATTACTTACAAAGTGGCATTGAGTGGATAAATTTAATTTGGCCCAACAACACCACCATTAGACACTTGACATAAAATGGAAGAGAATCTCACTCTTTATAGTGATATAAGAAGCATCTATGACTTAGTAAGAGGTGTAAAAAATCACCTTGGACCATGTATAAGAAGTGGGTATATTTTCTTTAGACATAATATATTGTCTTCTAGTATGTTGTTTATGTACCATAGTGAATTGGATGTCTGAGTCCATGAGAAAAGTCTTGGAGATTTTAAAAAGATGTGTGTAACTCTTGGGCACTTGTCATGAGCTATCTTTTATATTTAGACCACTTAGCTAATGATTTTAGTACGTGTTATTAAAAATGATTTATGGGTTTTATATTACTTTTGGCTATATAGCGGAGCTTGGAGTATGAGAAAAATGAGTTGTTTTATAGGTTGCAAAAATAGTGAAGTATTATAAAAATTTAAAAAAGTTGTATTGATGTAACTCTATTAAATAATTAATAGAAACTTTGGATATTTTGGGTGCAGAGTTTTACTTTTTTGCAACATGGGAAATTAGGAGAAAGAAACACAAGAATATAAATTTCTCATTGCATAAGGATTCTGGATGTCTCAAGAAAGATAACAAACCAATATTGTAGAATCCATGATCTCAAAATCTTCAAATATTTGCATCCATGTTGGATTGTTGATTAGTATTGTGACTATTATTTTGAGATTCTTGAAAAAAAATTATCCTTTGACAATCTATAATTGTGCTTGAAGAGTGTGTATAGTTCTTTCTAATTTAATGTTAGTCTTCAAATATTTATGAAGGAAAAAACACAAGTTGTGAATTTGGAGAGACAAGTTTGGGAAAAGCATTTGGATTTCAATTAGGAGGGACAATAAGGTGAAAAAGAACACATACAAAATAATTTTTTTGAAGTAAGTTGAACATAAATTGTGTACATGTGTGTAAGGATATTGTGGAGGGGGAAGACATCAAGAAGTACAATCTTCCATGACCAGGTTTGTAGAAGAGAGCTTGAATATAGAAAAGATTAGACACTGAATAAGATATTGCTCTTTCAAGTCAACTTATTTGAGTTAATATGTCATGCATTTTGAATGCAATTGAAATTAATAGATCCACGCAATTTGAAAAAATAAGCAAATATTTTCTTCTTTTAATTGATTGGATCGTTTGAGTTACCAGTGAAAGTAGATTGAATATGAAATTAGATCAAATGTTTCTAGGGAGCTTGCTCTTCTAGCACCTAACAATCGACCTAGTAGTAAGGTATATATAATAATTGTAAGGTCAATACTTCCAAAACCCCCTCTATCTTTTGGTTGAATACAATGCAATCAAGATATGGATACAAATTATTTTTAGTTGCATTGTTTAGACCAAATAAAGTTCCTAGTCAATTGATTCGATTACTTATAACAACTTCGAGAGGGTAGCCAACATGATGAAATATAAATATGGATTGTTAGAAGGATTTTACTAGGAACATAGATGTAGATGGCCATAAACAACAATTGACTAATCCAATTCATAAATTTGCATCTAATTTTGATCATTAACTAACTCCAATTTTTTAAATAAATATTCGAATATTAAATGTGTTGGTTTAATTAAATATTCACTAATTTTACACTTTACTTAAGCTTACTTAGGATAATGCACTACATATTAGTTTTCATATGAGACATCTAGGATTTTGTACCTTTATTCCACTTTAGGTGGTGATAGTAGTTATCTCATTCCACTTTATGCATTGTCTCCACCTTTAGTGCACTTAACATATTATCATCCTTCACATGTTGCACATACTTCATTACGTAATAGAGGATGATCCTGAAATGTTCCCCTTCTAATTTTTATATCATATTTAATTCCTCTGATCAGATTATTAAATCAAACAATCAACACTTTGAAAGATTATGCAAATTCTCAATTAAACCCAAATCGGGTATGCCCGAAATAGTGCCAAAAACTTCACAGCTTCACATATTATTGATAAATATGAAAGTAGAAATTTTTACAGAAATTTTTCCAGCATAACGGCCTACAAAATGACATTTTCAGATCTGTATAGAGTTTACACAATAGCTCCCAAACAGAGGACAAAAACAATGCTCACCGGGCTCCCAAAAATAATACAAAATAGCCCGGAAACACCATAAAACACTAACAATCTATCACAGAAGTAGAATCATGACCCAATACATATATTAAACTCTATTTTAACATTAAAATTGCTGCAATATAGCAGCAACCAAAAATGATATGAAAAACTCAACCAGAAGCACCAAAATCTTACAAAAACACACCCGAAAAATTCACAAATCTGCACTGTTCAGCACAAGGGCAAACTCTGAATGAGCTTGCACATGGAATGGCCTTAAAATCCCATCCTTAGCCTTCCTAGAAACCTGAAAACTCCCATCTTTGGGTCTCCTTCTCCACAGGTTTGGCAGCCTCTGAAGAACAACAAAGCAATGAGCAAAAATCAAGTTCTAGAATGAGCCCGAAATGCCTCCAAACCCCTTTAAAA
>MU226379.1:1935495-1980922 GCA_018584345.1 Thuja plicata | reverse complement strand
CCTTCCTTGGATTTTGTACTTTTATTTTCAACTGGAGGTTTGATCAAAATTTCTTTATTCTTTTCTCGTTGCAAATATCTCTTTTCTCTTTCACTTAGTTGCATACAAACTTCTACAAACCCTCAGGGTGGCAAGAACTTGGCTCTGATACCACTGAAATTCTCCCCTTCTGATTTTTATATCATATTTAAGTCCTCTGATCAGATTATTAAATCAAACAATCAACACTTTGAAAGATTATGCAATTTCTCAATTAAACCCAAATTGGGTATGCCCGAAATAGTGCCAAAAACTTCACAGCTTCACATATTATTGATAAATCTAAAAGTAGAAATTTTTACAGAAATTTTTCCAGCATAAAGGCGTAAAAAATTAAATTTCTAGATCTATATAGAGTTTACACAATAGCTCCCAAACGGAGGACAAAAAAAATGCTCACCGGGCTCCCGAAAATAATACAAAATAGCCCGGAAACACCATAAAACACTAAAAATCTATCACAGAAGTAGAATCACGACCCAATACATATATTCAAATCTATTTTAACATCAAAATGGCTGCAATATAGCAGAAACCCAAACTGATATGAAAAACTCAACCGGAAGCACCAAAATCTTACAAAAACACACCCGAAAACTTCACAAATCTGTACTGTTCAGCACAAGGGAAAAATCTGCATGAGACTGCACATGGAATGGCCTCAAAATCCCATCCTTATCATTCCTATAAACCTACAAACTCCCATATTTGGGTCTCCTTCTCCACAAGTTTGGCAGCCTCTGAAGAACAACAAAGCAATGAGCAAAAATCAAGTTCTAGAATGAGCCCGAAATGCCTCCAAACCCCTTTAAAAGAGGGCATAACCCTAACTCACGACCAAGAGGGGTCAATAATACATATTTTAATAATAATTTTCATTTATTAATCGATTGGTTTCCCAATATTATCCCCTTTTCCCGAAACTTCACTTTTTGAGCCTGCCAGCCTTAGCAAAAGTTATTATTTTTTAATTATTTGAAAAGGGGACATGACAGATCCACCTTTGGTGGACATGTGTTTCCACCTTGTGTGGGTGATATCTTATCTCCTCCTTATCATAGTCTCTGATTTCCTTATCTATATAAGTAGGCTCCTTATGTACATTTTGATCATGTCTATTATAAATATTATCATTCTTGCATCTTGTTGCAATTTTCTTTCCATTCTCTTGTTGAAGCTATTTTGGTTTTTCATTTGATCCCGAGAGTGTTGTATAGTCACCTAAAAGTCTAACATGGTATCATAGATCTCTAGGTGTGAAGAATCCTTCTTATGAGTAGAAAATTTGGCTTGATTCGATTGTGGGTGCAAAATAAGGCTATTTAGCCATCATCATTGCGTTCGAGAGGTTGTTTTAGTGATTTTTGACTTGAAATTTGCCTATATTGGATGAAAGTTAAATTTGAGGGAAAATATATATTAGTAGACTAAACTATACGACTCAATCTGCCAAAAACGTTAAGATCTTGCACAAAATTTCATTTTTGCAATTTAACAAAAATTTTCGTAGTATATTTTGAAAATATTTTTCTGGCAAAAATAATGTTTCTAGGTGGGGCCCCTATGTGTATTTTTTGTCAGCATTTTCATAGAGATTTTGAAAGGGTTTACATAAAAATCACCATTCACCACCACTGACTATACTACAACAAACATTATCGTTGTGCCCCACAAGAATCAATAATAGATACCCCTTCACAACCACTCTTCAACCTCCATTTTGAGTGTTTACATATAAAAACAATGGCAAAGTTCAATTTCCCACCAATCTGTTATAATTCCCAATGGTCCCTCCCATGGCCACAAAGTCTACACACAACACGCAACAATCTGTAGTTCACACAACATTCATTCATTGTCTTTCAAAGCTGTTAAGATGCTCCTCAATCCCTACACACACAGACCATCCACCTAATCACTAGTAGAAATATGGCCCAATATGTCTACAACACATCGCTATACAATGCATACATGGACAAACTCACAAGTGACACGTTTCTATTATCGCATCAGCAACTGGTCCACATCAGTACAACCTGACAAATCAGTTAGAGACACATATTGAGTTGACACATCAACATCCTCATCTACATGTGATGTCATATGTTTAAAAGCCTAAAATTGACTGTCATTTGATTGTCAAAACTTGGGTTTCTCTCTTTTATGCGATGACCGTTTGACCATGAAATTTATTCACACATTTTTCTGACATCAACATATGGTTGAATTTTCTACCCCTCCACCATTTGAGTTTTTTAAATTGTAGTTCAACTTTGGAGGCTCATGTCTTACTTATTTAGAGGTCTTTTTTCGAGCAATTTTTTTTTAATATTTGAGGTAGAAAATCTTGAACTTTGTATTGGTGGTATTATTTTCTAATTATGATGCACAATATTTTTAGACATTTCATTTATCATGACTATACCTTTCCAATCCTCATTTCTTCAACTTCTAGGGCTTCGTTCAGGCTTATACAAACACACTATTAGGTGCCATTTTTTTGAAAGTGCATGATATTTTGTCTACTTCTCATTTATGCTATCATATTGTAGCTATTGTGAGTGGACATATCACTTTCAAAATTTTCTTTTTTTTGGTCTATTTTGGCCTATTTTGGCACTTGTATTTTCTTGGATCTTTGAGGGATCTTATGCATTATTCATTAGAATATGCTATAACCTAATCTTGGTAGTTGTAAACACTGAAATCAAAATTCCACTTTGACTTGTTTTTCAAGTGGAAATCAAGGGCTCATTTGATTTATTTTATTGTGGGGGGGGGGGGGGGGGGGGGGGAANGGGAGGGTAATAAATTATTCTATTGTATTCATAGATTTGTCAAAAATTATACTCCTTACTTTGATATAACTATCATGAGTGGAAAAATATTGTAGATCTTTCGTTGGTACATGAGGGATTGGATAGAATCACTCTTTCTCATTATCCAAAACCTGCGGGTCTTGCAGAAAAGATAAAATGGTTTGGTCAAAGGGAGAAAGCTCTTGCAACTCTTAGATTGTCTATCTCTCCTGATTTGAGATATCATGTTGCATCCTGCACACATCCTCATGATATTTGGACTACTTTGGAGAGTATCTTTGGTAAGCCAGATAAGATGAGGAAATTCAAGTTGGAGAATGAAATAATAGGTCTAAATCCTTTTGATTTTGAAAATATTCAAGACTTTTTCCTCTAAACTTAATTTTCTTAAATTGGAGTTTTCTAATTGTGGGGTTACTAAAGAGGATGAACAATTGGTTTTATCTGTTCTCTCAAAGCTAGGTCCTGAATATTTAGTTTTTGTTTCTACATTTTTTGTTACTATGTATGATCTTGGTAGTGCACACAAAATGCCTTCTCTTGATGAATTTACACATCAACTCACAAGGGAACAAGCAAAGTTGGAACACATGGGTCAATTGAAGCCTTCAAAGCCTCATACATTTCTTGAAAATGGCTCCACTCTCAAGGATTCAAATGGAAAAGGAAAGAAGCAATATAAGGATCCTAAGGATCATGAGAAAAATTCTCCTTTGCAACACACTCTTGAGTCAAAGTCCTCTTTTAGAGAGAAATAATCTAGAAAGAAGAAGGGGACATGTACATATTGAAAAAAGCTAGGATATGATGAGAATTAGTGTTACACAAAGAAGATAGATGAGCTTATTCACATTCTTCAAAAGAGCAACACCAAGCTTCCCTCATCAGTTCCTCCTTCTTCATAAAATTTGGTAGCCTCTCCATCTACATAATCAGTAATTGATAAAGGTAAAGGTAAAACACTCATGAATTCTACACATCCCGAATGTGGTAAATGACTTCTTGATTCAAGTTCCTCTCATCATATGACATCTTCTATGGATATGTTTTCTTCTATTGATCCTTGTAATTCTCCTAATATATTGATGGTAAAAACATATACATGAAGGTTTGTGGGAAAGGTTCTATTGATATGGGAGAGGGGACATTTAATGATTTTATTTATGTACCTTCCTTGACCACTCACCTCCTTTCAATTTATCAAATTACTAATGGAGCACAAGGTAAAATAGTTGAGTTCACTCCTGATGATGTCTATATTAGGGACATGGAAACTAGAGATGTCATAACTAAAGAGGTTGTGGATTATGCATTTCACTTGTATTCATTTTCATATTTTGATGATGATTATGATGTTGTTCTTGATATTCCTACCCTATAATTAAGGGTGAATAGTGTATGTAAGGATATCTTTGGACACTTGAATCATTGTGTTCTTGAGACAAGTGTTGAGCTGCCTACTCCACCTCCTGCTTCTTTGGACTTGATTTCTACTCTTCAATAGGATGATCATAGTGTTTCAAATCTTATAGTGTGAGATGAGTACTTGGATGACATTTAAAACTTGGTTGTTGAGTCTCATATTTCAGATTTGGGAGACATACTTGAGGGGGTTTCTCTTCTCTTTGATGATAGCTTAATCACAGTTGGATAATCTTCTTCACTATATTTGGAGATTGACAATCATGAGTCTCTTCCTTCACTTGATATATCACCTTTCTTGGTTCAGTTTGATCATGCTTGTGTGGTGGATTATTTGAACTTGGATAATCTCATTCAATCTTAAGAGACATCATTTGTATTTGATGATATTTGTGGAAATAATGTTTTCACTTCATCTTTGTCTTTGGAGCTTGTTCACAATCAATTTCATTTGTTCCTTCTTTGTCACCGTCTACTATGATTGGGTATTTTCCTAATGGTTTTTTTGCAACTTCATCATCCAAGGACATGGAGACACATGAGAAAATTTTAGAAACATCATCATCATACTAAATTTGGATTCCACTTCCTAGTTCCTATCCAGAATGGGAAGCGTTCCTACATTTGTACTTCATTTATCTTCTTTCCAAGGGGAGAAATGTTGTTTTTAGGCATTGTAATATGTTTTGTCTTCAAGAACTCAATATTTTTGTACTAAATTGTTCAGTATGGGAGGGCGCGGGGGGGGGGGGGGGGGGGGGGGGGGGGGGGGGGGGGGGGGGGGGGGCTATCTTGTCTTCTTCTTTCCTTCCTATGGAGGGATACTTGATTGTATATACATGATGTATGTAGTCCTTGGGGGATCTTGAGTCCCCCATCCATGCATCTTGTTTGTTTTTAATCTCTTTTGGAGGGGAGTTTTCTCCCATGTAGTTTTTCCCCTTTCTCCACTTTATGATAGATTGCATTACATCTGGGAGCCATCTTGCAATGTCAGTTTAAGTGCATTCCCCAAAGTTACACTTAAGGGGGGCATTGGTGTAATTAAATATTTACTAATTACACTTAACTTAAGCTTACCTAGGATAATGCACTACATAGTATTTTTCATATGAGACACCTAGGAGTTTGCAACTTTATTTGCACATGGTGTATGATGACATGTAACTGATTGAATGTTTGAAGATGTTAAGTTGATCACCGAAATGTAGAGAGATAATGCAAGACATTAAATCAGTTAATGGATTGTATTGTCATTGATGTCAAATTGATATTATCTAATCGGTTATAATCAAAGTGTCAAAGACTTCAAAGAATTAGAGAGAAATATTATGCTTTCAGTAATGCATAAAAGACAAGCATTCACTAAGTGACTTCAAACACCGAGGACTAGTGGAACCCGATGAACATAGATAACCAAAAGTTAAGTCACAGTTATGCTTGAGAAAAGAAAGTGACCAGCATTACCAAAGACTAGAATCACAAGCATTATCGACGACTAGAATTACAATGTTAACCGACGAGTAGAACTTTGCAGTGAAGCCCGAAGGACAAATAACCTCGATGGATAGACAACCCTGACGGAGGATCCCAAGGAGAACTGAAGTGTTGACTAAAGCTATCAAAGAGTTAAAACACTGAAGCTAATTGGAGTTCAGAAACAATAAAATATCTAGCTAGTAGAGCTAAAAATAGACTTAACTTGTTGTTATCATTGTTTTCATCGAAAAGATAAAGCCAGAGATAAGTAAAGGATTTAAAGTTGTTTTATCTAGTTGGAAAGAAGATTTCTACAAGAGAAAACAAGAGTTATGCTTTAAATCAAGATTGGATAAGATTGTAGATCATGCCAAGATCAAAGAAAATAAAGAAGAGAGAAACGGTGATATCATGTATATAAAGAGACAAATTAACTCATTATGAATAAAGGGGAGTGAATGAAAAAAGAGGATGCTAGAGAGAAACTGATGAAGAACAAATTCATACAGTCCTGACCAATCAAGCTGAGGAAAGAGCTAAATATTTTTGCAAACACTGAGCAACAGAGCACAGCATCACCAAGCACAAAAAAAAGTGGAGCAAAGGTATTGAAAAGATATATTGATCAAAATGGTTTAATGAGCTTACAATAGATCTAAAAATCTGCAAGTATAATTTGTATATGTGAGTAGATCATTTACTATTTCAGTTTAACCATTGATTCAGAAAGTCTCTTAACCGAGAAGGATTTAAATATCCTTTCTATATTGAGATACATCCCAAGGAGTATCAAAAAGTTTGATCATGAAGATAGCATGAGATGCCAGATACCATTTGACAAACTAGGGTTTGGTCATAGAAGGTAGCATAGAGATGCCAGATATCAAGTGACAAACTAATATTTTAAATCCTCCAACAAGGTCACACCTAACAGTGTGTTTGTAACCTTTAACAGGGTTGGATCTTCACCGATCTCACTTCAGAAGAGTAAAAATTTTGGGTTACTGGTCCCAAGTGGTTTTTCCCTGAACATGGTTTCCACATTAAAAATCCACGTGTCAATGTTTTTATGAGTCATTACTTTAGTGTTTTGCATTACACATAGCTAATCTGGATTGATCGGTATACACTAACCTATTTACTGCTATTCGATAAATGAAAGACTGCTATTCGGTAAACATAAAGAATAAGGTTTAAAAGGTAACTCCGAGCAGTAGTTATTTGATAAGTATATTTGAAGGCATACATCTTAAAGGACTGAAGATAACTAGAGGCTTAATATTGTGGTACTAAGTTTTTTGGGTTGATTAATTGGAACATTTGGAGGCCACTGATTCACCCCCCTCTCAGTAATTACTAACAATTGGCATCAGAGCTTGTGTGCTTAGAAAGGGAGTTTAACAGCTCAAGCAAAAGATCACAAGATGAACAAATGAGATGTGCCCAAGTTGAATAAAGAATACTTTGCATCATGGAAAAGAAAAATAAGACTCCACCTATCAGGTATTGGTAATGATGTTACTCAAAACCTTGATACTGAATATGTGTTTCCTACAGGACCTCATACTCTTGAGCAATTGAGAGAAAAGCATGAGCATAATTGCATGATGATAGAACTTGCATCATCACTCTTCGATGCTGAGTTTGAAGATGTCAAAACCTGTACCTCTGCAAATAAAATGTGGGATAAGTTGAAGCTGGTACATGGAGGAGATGCTAATGTACTAAGAGCCAAGGAAGAAAGCCTAAGAGGGAAGGTTGATGACCTAAGGGTGAAAGAAGGAGAAAATATCACTCAATATAGCTGCATAGTCAAAGAGGTAGTCAATGTTATCCGAGGATTTGGAGGGTACTTGAAGAGGAGACAGTGGTAAGTAAAATCTTAAGAACCTTACTACATGTATATGCTATTAGAGTTTCTTCTATTCAAGAAATGAGAGTAGTTGCAAATAATATAGCTACTCTATATATTTTGATTGGTAGATTGATTTCATTTGAGATGAATAACTTTGATAATAGTGTCTTACCATCAATAGAATCTGCATTCAAATCTTCTTTGAAAATAAGTAAGTCAAGTCATAGACACGCTATTAGAAATGATAGTGAAAATGATAATGAGGATCAAGGACTTGATGAGATTTAAGAACTAATGGAAAGAAGACTAAAGAGAGGTAAAGGTAGATACAAAGGTAAATTACCACTTGTATGTTTTAATTATAAAGGAGTTGGACACTTTTCTACAAGATGTCCTAATAGGAGAAAAGATGACAGAAGTAATGATAGAACATATGAAAAGAATTTTGACCGAGGTGATAAAAAAGATTACCGAAGCAATCAATAGTATGAAAGAAGAGATATTCGAGACTACAAGGACAAAGGAGAGAAAGCTTGTTACCTAGCTGAGAACAGAGCTGATGATAGTGACACCAAAAATAAAGAAGACATTGAGATGGTATTTGTAGCCATGAAGGATGATTCAGAAGAAGAAGAAGAAAGGTGTGTAGAAAATGCACTCATATCTAAGGTTAGCAAGAATGATGTCTAGGTCATAGATAGTGGCTGCACTCACCACATGACCAGTGATAAGAAAATTTTTGAAAATTTTGAATACTATAATGGTGGTTCAGTAAGAATGGGTAATGACACACCTTGTCTAGTTGAAGGTAAAGGAACCATAATGTTGAATAACCTGATCAAATGTGAAAATGCCTATTGGGTAAAAGGACTAAATTATAATTTGTTAAGTGTTTCAGAGCTGAAAAATATAGGTCACCGAGTAGCATTTGAGAATAAGAAGGCAAAGATCTTCAATGAATCAGCAAGGTTGATCAGGAATGGTGAGCAGACAAAAGGTAACCTTTTCTATCTTGATGACATTAACACCAATTGTTTAATGGCTAGAAATGAAGACATATGGTTGTGGCACAAAACATTGTGTCATGTGAATTTTGACAACATGATAAAGATAAGAAATAAAAGGAATGTCAGAGGCTTACCGAGCATGACAAAGCTTGAGCATATCATGTTCAAGAAATGTCAAAAAGGTAAGATGACAAAGTCTAGTTTCAAGAGTAAAATCCATACATCTAATGCAATTCTAGAATTAGTCCATACTGATCTATGTGGACCCATGAGGAGAAAAATTTAATATGGAGATAGGTATTTCATTTTCTTTATTGATGATTGTTCTAGAATGATGACAATTATGTTCTTAAAAGATAAATCAGAAGCATTCAAGATGTTTAAATGGTATAAGGCTATGGTAGAAAAACAAAGTGATAAGAAATTGAAATGCTTAAGGTCAAATAGATGAGGGGAATTTATTTTAGATGAATTCACTAATTTCTGTAATGAGCATGGAATTAAACGATAGGTTTCTGTACCAAGAACACCACAACAAAATGGAATTGCTGAAAGGAGAAAAAGATCAATTATTGACTGTGCAAGAACATTGATGATTGAGAAAAGCATCACTCAAACCTTCTAGAGGGAAGCTATCAGTACTAATGTCCACACATTGAACATAGTACAATTGAATAAGGACACAAAGAAGACACCCTATGAGCTTTGGTATGGTTGCACACCGAATGTAAGTTACTTCAGAATCTTTGGTAGTCAATGTTGTATTTCGAAGGATGATAGAAATGGAAAGCTTGACTCCAAAAGTGATGATAGTATCTTTGTAGGGTATTCCACCAAAACCAAGGCTTATAAATGTCTTAGGAAATCATCTAACAAGATCATTGAAAGTGCAAATGTAATGATAGATGAATTTGCAGAAAATAATGATAAGAAAAGCATAAGAGAACCAGAGGACTATAATAGTTTTTTTTTGTTGGAATTAATGGGAAGTGTGTACTGAGAGGGGAGGGATAAATCAGTACCTCTAAAACTTTTGTATCTTTTAACCTTTATCCTTTAAGTAAATAATTGTTTATCCAACTATCTGTTCTATATTATCTTGATGTAAGATTTATCAATTCATAAACTTAATCAAACATGTGAACATTCATAGAAATATTCATGAAAGTAATTGACACATGACACAAGATATGATAATGCAAAAAACTCCTGTTAGGAAGTAAAAAATGTGACGGGGATGGTACCCACAAATTTTTCACTATCTGCTGATTGGAAGGGGCCAGTTAACGCTTACAATTTGATCACTTCTGATGATCTACCCTGTTAGGAGTATCTGTGGATACCTGTTAAATTCTACTCTGTTAAGAGCTTTAGCAACAGTGTGTAGTGTGCATCTTATCACTATGCTCCTTAGTGAATTTTTCAAGCTTTCTCAATTGTTGTATCAAGGAAATAGCTTTAGCAATTATTGGATTTAATTCACTTACTAATTCTGAAAGCTTTACCTTGTTTTTTGCCACTTCTTGGCTGATCTTTTCAACAAGTTTATGCTGATATTTCTACTCCACTCTCTCCTCAATTGCCTTTTCTACATCAATGTTCTACATTGTAATGACCTCAGTGAGAGTGGCTAGTTGATCAAGGATAGGTCTATTGTGATCAACATCAACATCGGGTATAATTTGATGCAAGATGTCCCTAGTTGTTTCTAGTACCATGGAGTCTCGGTGCTGCTTTCTTAGCTTCTCTTGTAGTGCCTTCCTTTGGTATATTTCACCATACTCTTTAAGTGCTTCATAGTCAAGTGTAGTTGGGTCACATTTGGATATCTCAATTATCTCATCTAGAGTGACTTCCAACTTACTCTTTTTGGATTTCTTCTTCTTCTGAGTTTCACTTGAATGTAGAACCATGGCCATCTTCTTGGCTTTGTCTATTGTGCTGGATGAAGTGATTTGTGGTGTTGCCTCTTTTTGTTGCTATGCTTTTGTGTCAGCTTTTCGGTTGTGAGTGGACGTATCCACATCAACCTTTACATTATCTGTAGCAACTTGTTTGGTTACCTCAGGAATGTCATCTTTTTTTTTTGCTCCTTCATCAGTATCCTTATGTTCTTCATCTTCCTTTGTCTGTGCATCCTTCTCAGTAGTGTCTCCATCTGTTTGCTTTAAATCTCCTTCTGTAACCTTGTCAGTTTCAGTTACAATATGAGTGTCTCTGATGACATTATGTTCATGGGTGTTGTCTTTCTTTCCTTCATCCCCTGAATCCTCAGGAATGCTTGAACATTTGTCAGGTGATTTGTCCTTTTCTTGAAGTATATTGATGGCTTGCATCAATATTGGCATGTTGCTTTATATGTTCAGCTGTAAAGTGTCAAATGTTGTGTCATGTTCACCAGTCTTGTCTTTGATAATAGTGACATCTTCATCTTTTTGTATTTCTTTTGTTGTATCATTGGTTATGTCAATGACTGTGTTGTCCACATTGTTGTCCATGGTGGTGTCTGATCATCTCTCATCTGCAACATCCATATTCTTGTTGCCTATAGTGTCCACTTCTTCTTTGTCCAATTCAACATCTATGATGATAATTGGTTTTGTGCTCTCAGTAGCTTGATCATTCTTGATTTCCTAATTCTTGGTTAGAGCTCTCTGTGGCTCAGGACTTGTATCCTTTGTAGGAATGTTCAGTATATTCCTCCATTCGGATTCACTCTTTCAGTATAACTCTAGTAGATGTCCTTTTATCACTTGGTAGGTTCTCATCTTTGGTGAGAACCTTTTGGAATGATCCTTCATCATTTCTTTGATTTCCTCCATTTTGGATTTGGGAGGCATGACTGATCCTAGGGCTCTTTCCCTATTTTCTTTCTCGGAGTGCAAGGCAAAAGTTCATCTTGCCAATAGCCTGTCTTGAAGTTCTTTGGAAATTTTGTCTAATAGCTCTATAGGGAGGTATTTGTATATGCACATCATCTTGATGATTTCCTCCTCAATCTTATTTTGATCCAAGGGATCCAATTTTAACCATCTTTTGAATTTGGAGTCAGTAATTGATCCTGATTTGATCATTTGTGCACATACCTCATCAATGGTTTTAGGAATCTTGTTCTTTTCTTCGTGAAAACCTTCATCTTGTTCTGTGTCCTCAATATCTTCCCTAGTTCTAATGAAATTTTTTTCTCTTTGTTGGCCCTCTTTTTTGTGTTGTCAGTTTCCTCTTGTAGGTTCTTACTTGACCTTTCTTCAAGGGTGAAGGACTTGTGTCAGTTATTGTCTGACTTCTAGTCCTTGAGGCAGCTGTGGTTCTTGGCTTCTTAGCTGGTGTTTGTAATGGAGTATTTGACTTTGTAGACTCATACTCACTTACTTTTTTAGCCTCACTGATGGGTGACTGTCCTTTGGTTTCTTCCCTTTGTTTAGTTTCCCCCTCTGTAACTGACAACCTTTTCTTCAAGTTCTTTACCATTTTATCTTTCTTCCTGTCAATTTTCTTTACAACCAAGCCAGTTTTGATTCTTGCTTTGGCCTCTTCATAAGTTTTGAACTTTGGTTGTGTCTTGTCTAAGGGTTCATTTATCAATGCATCAATTGCATTGGATACTTGATCAATGTTTACCTCATATTATAATGGTTGTAACCATGCTATCCTTGGTACAATAGGTTTGATGTATGTGTGGTCTGTGTTAACCATGAAACATATATCATTCTTGAATTTCTCAATAAGTTTCTCTGGGATCCTTTCTCTTTTCTGCATTTTTTCCTTGAATCCAGTAAAGTACTCATCCATAACTGTTTCAAAGTTGTCTCCCAGTGATGTTATGTATTCACTGATCTGCATGGTGACTGGTCTTGTGGTATCCCATTTTACATCTCCTACTGATGGAAATGATTCTTGGAAGTAAAATAAAATTCACATGATAAGTGAGCCAAACTTACATGTATTTGTCTTTGCATTTCTTTTTGTTCTTAGGTTTTCTTCTAACTGTTTAAGTAGAAGTTCTGACAGATCCAACTAAGTTCCTTTATTTACAATTTTATATGTTGTATCCACTACTCTGGATGCTATGTGTTGCCCCATTTTTGAACTACATACCTTTAGAGGGAAATGGAAGTTTAGTGTGTAGCATTGGTATTGAGATCTTCATGAGAGTCTTGAGTCTAAGTCTAGTTTTCCCCTTATGCTAGGAAGCCTTTATCGGATTTCCCCAATTTGACTTCTCTTTTGTAAACCGGTGGGAATTTGTATTTGAGATCATGTTTCATCGGGTAGGTTGAGTTCCCAAATTCGGTAAAGGTCATATTTTAGAGGTTTCTAACATTGGTTCTATTTACATTCAAAGTATTTGGTGTCAAAATTTCATTTTACAACATTGAAGGAAAATAGGTTTCGGGCTTCTCCTTGGGGGAAGATCACTTGCAGAGTGTGTTTTCCGTGGTGAGTAATTTCAAAGGTTTCAGCAATCAGTAAAGTTTGAAAATGGATAATTTGGGGGCTAGAAAGATTATTGCATTAAAAATGTACCTCTACAGGCCAAAAGAAAAGACTAAATGAAGAAGAATCCAAGACACAAGCTTATCAGAAGAAAAGCGAAAAATGGCTTCTCCACTACTCCTACATGTGGGTTTCGACCTACAAAGTATGTTCTCCACCAAATCGTTTAAATGGAAGAGCTTTGAAGAAGAATCAATCTCATAAGTGATACAAGGTATAAAGGAAGATGATGAGATCCACACATAATTTTAGCATCTCAATAAGCTAAAATTTCCCCTCAGCAGATTTTTGGGTAGAGAACACTCCAAAAGTATTTCTCCGCCCAAAAGGGAAGCGGAAAAGTAATTTTTTTCCACCTCCAAAAATTTACCGTTATAGTTATCTAAAGTGAAAAGACATTTATTAAATAGCCCGTAGGGGTAAAGTAATTAATTCAAATAAAGCCATTTTTCTTATTAATGAACTTTTTCATAAATGCTTTAGTATTTTCATTCGTGTGATGCGGGAAGTTGGCCATTAACGGTAAGAATTCAAAAGTTATAAGATTAGTGAAATATTGCAAATAGGAACTATGATCTATTTGATGAATTGTTGGAATTTGAAGATCTTGGCAATAGTTGTTCGCTGCTCTTACATTCCTGAGAGATATCCCTAATTCCCGAGTCACAATAAATCAAAGCATGGCCACTAAGTCTATTGGATTCGATGGGATGAATGACATCACTTTTGACTGGCATAAAATCTTAGACACCTCTCTAAAGTTATTTGATATGCAGATCTTCTAGAATAGATTGGAGGTAGACCAAATGCACCCTATTATTGAAAAAATGAAAGAGAGTGGATTGGTTGAAGCCGCTAGTTTTCCCCTTGCAGTTCAAGTGCTAGAGCTTGTTTGAGAATGCATATCTCGGTATAATCCAGATACTAAGCAAATTCTCCTGCCCAATGACACAATGCTACTCTTCATTGATTGAGACTCCATCCAGAACTCCCTGCACATTCCAGAGCAGGCTGAATATTTAGAGATGACATATAGTCGGGCGGTTATTGAGTATGGAGCAAAGAAGGTGGTGTGGAAGAAGGAAATAATGAAGTCATGGTTTCAAGAGCCAAGAAGTGCCAAGGGAAAGTTGCCTAAGAAATTATACAGCACGAACCTGAAGCCAAAAATCGTAGACATCTTGGTACTACTCCACAGGATCAGAGGTGAGAGCGACACACTAAATTTTGTTGAGCATCATTTCTTCTTAGTCCAGGTGATCTGCTCTCAACACCATTTCATTCATTGGGACCTTATGGTAAGCAAAAATCTGTCTAGTGCCCTAAGTAGAGCTAAACATCAGAATGAGTTCTACATTTGTTCAGTCTTATTATATATAATTGCCACAATGAAAATTTGGCCAGGGCTTCCTAGATTAGAGGAATTTCCAGAAGATGTTATGAGTTATGAATTCTTCCCTTTGAAGCTGCCTAGATATCCTGATGACATGATCATGCTAGTTGAAGTAATGAGTCAAGAAGTCCAAGTGAATCTAATCTATGCTGATGCTAAGAAGAAAGGATACAATTTCCCAATGACCATTGGAGCTTACAGTTGTGTGTCCCGGTCTGAGGCAAAGAATGTTCTGAAAACATTCTTAAAAAGGTTCCAATTGGAGACATATGATGTTCTGAGGCCACAGTATGATCCTATGAATTATGCCAAAGATCACCTGCAAATGAGTCATGCTATCCATCACATTGATGATATTGAAGACTATTGGGCCAATTGCGAGGATGACTTAGAAAGAAGAGAAAGATTCTACGCAAGGTTAACTAATGAATAAATTAAAAAGTTCAAAGTTAACATTGAAGTTGAAGGGTTGGAAGATGATGACCAAAATATATATGATAATACATATTTAGAAAAGATAAAGCCCCTCCCTATAAGTTCTAAACCCATGCTAGGTCAAGCCATTAATGACTTGCAGACCTTGATGGGTGGGATCTACAAAAGGATAGAGCAGTGGGCCAAGTGGACGACATGCAGAAGGAAGAGGTCAGAGAGGAAGCCTCCTTCTCAATGAACTCCTTCAAAGGAGACTTTGAGTGTTGTCATAACATTCTCAGAAACAACCTCAACTATGGCTAAAGGATTAGTTCAGCCAGTGGGCAGAGGTGATGAACCTCCTAAGAAAGAGATCCCACTAGAGAAGACATGTGGAAAGGGCCCGCTTCCAGACATCGAATCAACTGAAGAAGCAGTATCCAAGGACCCGGCCAAGTCTACAAATGAGCTCACTAAAGGCGCAGGACCTGAGAAATCAGTTAAGGCTAGTGTTTTAGACACAAAAGTCAGCAACTCAATTCAAGATACTCTGAGGTGAGGATCCCCTACTATAGTAGAGGTGGGTGAAGATAGCTCCAGTACTTCAACTATAGAATCGAATGAGGGGGTGGGGAAGCAATAGAAAGATGCTCAAGTCATTAAATTAGTCTCCTCCTCTCCTACTTCGGTGAACCCATTTAGTTCCAAACCCAAAGCTACTCCCCCGATGATTAGGAAGTTGTTCATAGAAGAACTAGTCTCTGCTTCCAAAGTTACTAGTGTTGAAACTTGGATAGAAAACACTCTGGAATGCAAGAGGAAGAGAGTGGAGGAAGGGACATCTAGCAAAGATATCCTTTCATGGGCCTTACAACCCAACACCACTGTGAGTAAAGTGAAGAAACTCAAGATAATGTCTATACTAGGCCGAGATCCTGAAACTAGGCATTTCACTATGGAAGTAGCCAAGCCTACGAAAGAGGGTAGATTCGAGGAAATGACTGCCTCTAATTTTTAGTTGTATTCAATCGATATGGGGTTGGCCCATCATGATACCAAGGTGGATTGGTGGAAGTCTACCAATGTAGTGACTTAAGAAGAGCTCAAAGAGCTCAAGTCTGCTAAAGTGCAACTCAAAGCAGAAGTTAGTGAGTTGAAAAATTTCATCAAATAGCTGATCACTCTGGTCACTAGTGTTCCCAGTGTTCAAATAAATTTTGATCCCAATGCTATAGAGAATCAAGCTATCATTGCCAAGTTGCAAGAGGATAGGAATTTTGGGCAAATCAGTAGGAACTAGATCGAGAAACTCAGGTCCGAAGGGCTTGTAGTTGTTGAGTAGTTAGGTGACACTCTCCTAAAGATGGAAAAGGAGAGCAATAACATTGACCAGAACTTGCAGACTCTCACGGCGGAAAGAGTGAAGTGTCAAGAATGCATAGTAATGTTGAATGTAGTAGTGAAGATGAAGACAAAGGAGGCAATAAAGGCCAAGATCTTGCAGAAAGGAGATGAGCCTTTCATTGAATGGCTCCAAAGTCTAGAATTTAAGGTTGAGATGATCATCCAAGCTGAAGCAGGGTTGCAGCAGATAGATGTCAAAATCAAAGAGGAGCAAAAAAATAATTTTAAACTCCTTCAAGGCCTCCACACAGAATCACAGACAAGCGGCCATGGAAAGGAAATGATTGGAGTGACCAACATGTAGAAATCCTTCTCAAAATATGTGGACAAATTGGTAGAGAAGTCTTCTTCCCGCCTGGATAAAGTACCAGATCTTTAGAATTGAGTGGGTGTATCTACAAGGCTATGGAGGAGCTGAAGGATTAGGTAGACACTACCAAAGTTCTGGCCAAAGAGCATTCTCAGTGGCTCATCAGATATACAAATGTCCACATCAATAGGCATGAAGAGCTCATCACAATCATTACAACTGTCGTCGCTTATAGGGCTAAATTAGACAAGGGGAAGAAAGCTGAAGCATAGATAGATTCATTCTTGTACTAAATTTTGATAAATATTATAATGGATAAACCTTTCTTTATCATTTTTGGTTAGTGAATTTGAACCATTTTGGTTACCCTATTTGTAACAGTCCAACTCTGGAACTCTATATGTACTATTTCCAAAAATTAATAAACGGTCGGCTAAATTTTGGTGTGAAGAATGACATTTTGCTGAGTCAAATTTGTGTATGTCTAAATACCATTGCTTTAATTGTTCCACTAAATTGCATTTATCTTTATATTGATTTTAATCTTTCCTTGAAATTAGGTTTATAGTTTATGATTGAACCGAAGTTCTGTATTATGATTTGATACAGTTAACCAGAGGGGAATCTAGTGTTAGTCTATGTTTGGGAGATGTTCCTATGAAATAGATCAACTCATTGTTGCTTCATCATTAATCCTTAGTTTTTAATTTGCATCTTCATCATCTATCATTGCATTACCATTTTTTAGAGCTCGTATGATTACTGAGATCTCTAGATTGGTTAGTTTTAGTTGAATTTAATCTGCCTGAGCTAGTTCCTGTCTAGGCCTAGCTTTGTTTACCTCTTCTATTCTCAGGTTAAGAACATACCCCTGTTATATTAGGAAAGATTCATATTCATTGAAAATCATTTATTTAAGGGAGTTGTACCTTCAAATTCAGAGGGAAATTAATTATTGATTTACATTTCCCAACTGTTGTATTCGATTGATTCTTTAATATTTGGGTATTTTGGAGTTAAAGTGAAGAAGAACAATTTGTTTACCAATAGATTTTTGGTGACTCTACTAGGGAAATGAATGGTCATTATACTAGAAGAAATACCATGAGGAAAGATGGTGCTTCCCCATGAAAACATAATTCCTATACTCCAACTGAATCTTGGTTTCCAAGACGATCAAGAGGATCTCATTTCCTCACTGAATACTTTTGTCTGGAGATACAGAAGAAACACTCAACACTATAGGAACGCCAGCCAAGTGCTTGAACAAGAAGAATATAGAGAAGAAGTTCTTGAGGGCACCATCCAAAGGAGAAATCTAAGAAGGGTACAATGCCAAGTAGAGCATGAAGCTAGACCGCAGAATTAGTTGAAGCCCTGGAGCCTAAAAGAATTCATAGGAGTGCAAAAAAGGAAGGGAGTACAGACCCAGTCTTTGAGAGACTTGCGGATATTAATTTTTCTCTACTTGAAGTACCTCGTCGAGGAAATAGAACTGCCAAGAGCAAGAGCAGACCCCCTTCACCTCCCAAACAATCTACTCTTTTCTCTACCACTTGCCAAGTGTTAACCTTGCACAAAGTGGTTGCTCCTCCTGTTGTCAAACTAATACCTTATCTACCTCAAGTAGTTATGGTAGTCCCTTAGACCACTTCAGTTGGACCACTAAAATTAGCGACATATAATCCCCTTCCCTCAGGTTCAAGGAAGAATTTTCCCAAATTCTTCGGGGATGGGAAAGTATCTACAGATGAAAACATTGCTGAATTCTTTGCTTCGGTTAATATCTTAGAAGTGTGAGAAGAAGATGTGGCCTTCAGATTATTCATTGAAACCCTCATTGAAGGTTCTGTTGATTGGTTACATCACTTTCCCAATTCTTCTATCACAGATTGGGCTTCTATGAGAGCTTCTTTTGAAAGAAGATTTAAAACTGCTGAAGAATAGCATGCCTTGTTGAAACAATTGACTTCTATCAAGAAAGAGCCTTCTATCAGTATGAGGGATTTTGTGGCTAAATTTAACAAGCTTGTCAATTGTATCCCAGCAGCTAACAGGCCTACTATGGGGAATTTGAAAACATTCTTCATAAGCACTATGCCACCTGATATCAAATATGATTTAAGGATTTAAGAAGAGTAAACCTGGTAGATTTGGATGCCACACAAAGAACAGCTGTAGAACTTGAAGACCACATGATCTCATCAGGAAAGTGGAAGAGAGAAATAAAATCTAGAACTAGTACTAGTAACACCACAAAATCAGATGAGATGATTCAAAAGTTATCCAATGAATTCATTTCCTTCAAGAGGAAACTCCCCAGATTCAATAATCCCCACCAGTAAAACTTTTAAGACAAGCCTGGAAGAAACAACGATGGGAGGAATGCTGAGGGAAAGAAATTACAACTAACACCTGCACTACAGAGGCTAGCTATAGAAGCTCCTCCTAAAAGGGGAAACATGTGTGCATTTCACCTAATGACAGACCATGATGGAGAAATTTTCCCCGATGTAGCTCATGCTTGGCAGATGCATTAGACTGATGAGTGGAATGCTGGAGTATCTAGAGCTAAACCAGATTTGTACTCACATGGTGACTCTAAAAACTTATATTTAGAGTATGAATCAGATTCAGAATGAGAAGTGATATGTTATGCTACTATTGATGGGACCTCCTACACAGTATTGACCCAGAGTCAGAAAGATAAAGGCCCTGCTTCCACACCTCCACCAAAAAATAACGAGGCATCTACTTCCAATTCTAAGGAGGCCAACCAAGGAGTGAGGATTCTACAACCAAGTAAGGATCACAACTCTTTTGACATTATTCAATTATGTAGAGATTCCAGAATTCAAATTTCCCCCATAGACTATCTTAAGTCTAATACTATAGAACTACAAAAACTAGTAGATTACTATAAAGAAGGGAATCATAATTTAAACCAAAATTTCATGACTGCTATAGAAAATGAGTCTATATTTGTAGACCCAATTGAGTAGGGAGAGTCATCTATCTTGGCCACCTTCCCAGGTCAAAAGCCTAATCCATATCATGTGTCATTGTATATTAATGGTTGCAAATTAATCAATTGCATAATAGACTCAGGAGCCTCAGACAATGCAATGTCATCAACTGTAAGTAAAGCTTTAGGTCTTACCCTCACTAAAGCTCATGGTAGGTGTTACTCCATGGATTCCAAGCAAGTACCTCTGGTTGGAAAAATCAAAGATGGTCAAGTGGCTCTAGCAGCACACCCTGAGAAGAAAATGTTGTTAACAATAATTGTTGTTGATATACCTGCTAGTTACGGTTTGTTGCTAAGAAGAAGTTTTTGCAAAGATCTAGGAGGGTAAATATAGTTGGATTGGTCTCAAGCTTTAATCCCAGTGGGTAAAAAAAAGATAAAGCTAGTTCCCGAAGAGAAATATAAATTCACAGTGCTAAAATATGGTGACCCTAAAGCCCAAAGTCTGTATAAGGAATTAGAATTTGGAAACTATATGCTATTTACAGATGATCATGATGGGGAAAATGAACTTGAAAAAGAGGAAAAGTAGTCTTTCACTGAAGAAATGCCACCACAGATCTGGACTATAGAATTTTATGGTAGTTGTGCGTTGTCAGGGTCTGGTGCAGGCGTAGTCTTAATATTGCTAGATGGAGTATGTGATCCCATGGCTTATAAATCAGAGTTCGGAAACACCAATAATATGACTGAATATGAAGCCCTACTATTAGGAATTATTTCTGCAAAGGAGAAGGGCATGAAAATTTTGAGAGCTCGAGGAGATGCTGAGTTAATTATGTGCCAATTCAAGAATCAATACTGTGTGAAGAACCGTAGATTAAAAAAATATAGGAACATGGTGTGGGATGAAATTGAATCATTAAATGCATTCTTTATTGAATCTGTGCTAAGAGAGTTGAATTCCAAGGTAGACTCTTTAGCAGTATCAGCCTCATTACTCCTCCCTCACCTAGAACTCAAAGATAAGAAGTACCAAGTAGAGGTTGTGTATAGACCGTCCGTGCTTGATAATGCTGAAGATTGACAAGTGTTCAAAGATGAAAAGAACCTCCTCTTTTTGGAGAGCGACGATGACTTCCATAGGGATACTCATAATCATCATAAAAGAAACCGTCATGACAAGGACAAGAAGGATAAGTCAGATATCATCTAGTTTCAAGGTAACATCATCCCTCCTCATTTAGTCACACTTGAAAAAAATTTCAATAGGCATGATACTTTTGTTAAAAAGAAGAGAATTGAGAAAGCCCCTACCACCGGTGAATATGAGGGAATTAATACTGGGAGTGAAAAGGATCCCAAGATGATCAACATTGGGAAATGCTACACTGAAGTAGAAAGGGAAGAGGCCAGGAAACTCTTCCTGGAATACCAAGATGTTTTCGCCTGGAGTTATGAAGATCTAAAAAGTTTTATGAATGGGAAATTCAAACACCAAATTCTTTTAAAACCTGAAGCCGCTCCATTCAGGCAGAAAAAAAGGATTTACAACCCCAAATTTTATGATTCCATATTTAGGGAAGTTGATAAAATGCTTAAAGCGAGGATCATATATCCTATCTGTCATTCTACTTGGGTGGTAAATATAGTGCCCGTGAGGAAGAAGAACAGAGAAATAAGGATCCACATAGATTCTAGAAATCTTAATCAATCTTCCTTGAAAGAAAATTATGCCCTTCCCAACATGGATCAACTACTATAGACCGTGGCTAGAGCTGAGATGATGTCTATGTTAGATGGCTTCTTAGGGTACAATCAGATAGAAGTGGAGAAAGTAGATCAACACAAAACGGCTTTCACTACCCCATGGGGCACTTTCGCATATCACAGAATGTCATTCGGGTTAATCAACGCTGGAGCTACCTTTCAAAGAGGTATGGATCTTTCCTTTAGTGATATGAAGAAAAAAATAATTGGTATGTATATGGACGATCTTACTATATTTTCTAGAAAGAGAGCTGATCATATAAATGATTTAAGGAGAGTGTTGCAAAGGTGTAGAGAAGACAGGATTTCATTGAATCCCAAGAAGTCATTTTTTTGTGTGACTAAAGGGAAATTACTGGATCACATTGTTTCCCAAGAAGGCATAAGGATTGATATAGAAAGGGTGAGAATGATACAACAACTGAGCTTACCTATGAACAAAACTGGATTAAAATCATTTTTCGGTCAGGTAAACTTCATCAGGAGGTTTGTCCCAGATTTTTCTAAAATTACCAAATGCATAGTAGACATGATGAAAGGAAATGTAAGCTTCAAATGGAATGACCATAGCAAACAAGCCTTTAAAAGTGCCATAGCCAATGCCCCAGTTTTATGTTACCTAGACTACAAAAAGGATTTCATAATCTATTGTTATTCCTCTGAACATACTTTGTCATCCATCCTCATGCAGGAGAATGAGGAAGGAGTTCAGGGTCCTATTGCTTTTATGAGCACACCTCTAAAAAATCATGAGTTGAAATACTCTCAGAATGAAAAGCATGCTTTTGTAGTAGTAAAGGCTTTGAAGAACTTCAGATTCTATATTTTACACTCTCACTCCCTTGTATATGTGCTTGACATTGCAGTAAAGAGTATATTGACTCAATAGGATGTGAGATGTAATAATAGAGGAGCATGGGTGGCTAAGACTCAGGAATATGAAAAATAAATCAAACCCACCAAGTTGGTGAGAAAAATGCACTATGTAAAGCAATGGCAGAAAATCAAGTGGACGAAGATCTTGAAATGACACAACTGGTTTTAGCAGTAAGTATGAAAGACCCTTGGTTTGAAAATATTGTGTATTTTCTTACATACGGTGAATGTATCAAAGGATTGACTTCAAAATAAAGAAGAGATTTGAAACTAAAAGCTTCTAAATATGTTATTTGGGAAGATAGATTATATAAGAGATCTATAGATGGGACTTTCCTACGGTGTGTTGACAAATAACAACAAGAGAAGTTGATAAAAGTGTTTCATGATGAAGCTTGTGGGGGACACTTTTCCTCATCAGTTACTGCATTCAAGATATTGAGACAGTGTTATTATTGACCAGGAATGTTATAGATGCATATCATTGGGTGGAAAGATGTGAGAAATGCAAAATATTTACTGGAAAGCCATAGCTAAAAGTGCTACCTCTCAGACCAGTGATAATTGAGGGTCCTTTTCAGCAATGGGGTCTTGATTTTATTGGCACTATTAATCCTACATCTAGTGCATGACATAACTACATAATCACTGTGACAAAATATTTCATGAAATGGGTGGAGGTGAAAGCAACCAAGAAAACTACTTCGGAGGTAGTATGTGAGTTTATCAAAGAGAACATCCTGGTAAGGTTTGGTGTGCCTATTAAGTTAGTTATAGATAACGCCGCATACTTTTCTTCTCAGGAAATTACTGAATTATGTTTTGAGTATGGAATTACGATCAGTCATTCATCTGACTATTTCCCTCAAGGAAATGGTCAAGCTGAGTCCAGTAAAAAAAACTTGGTGAACATCATGAAGAAGCTCGTAGCAGATAACCATAAAACTTGGCATAATAAAATTTATGAAGCCCTCTGGGAAGATAGAGTGACTCCCAAAAGAGCCATTGGCGTATCTCCTTTTGAGCTTATCTACGGGATCGAAGCCAGTCTCCCATTGCTATTGGAGTTAGAAAATTGTAGATTGAGAAAGGCAGTAGAAGATGGTGTATATGAAGATGGTTTAGAAAAGAGGATTCTTTACTTAAACAAAATAGAAGAAGAAAGGGAGAAAATGGTGGATCACATAACACGACATCAAATGCGCATGAAGAACTTTTTTGATAAAAAGAGTAGACCCCAAAAATTTATGGAGGGAGATATGGTGATGTTATGGGATAAGCGCAGAGCACCCAAAGGCATGCATGGAAAATTTGAAACACTATGGAAAGGACCTTTCAAGATCCATCAGGAGTTTGAGAAGAATTATTTTAAATTGACTTATCCATATGGTGAAGCACTCCCCCTGACATACAATGGTTAGGACTTGAAACTGTACCAAATCTGAATCTAAAATAGGTAACCCCTGTATTCTATAACATTTACATTTAGTTCATGTTTTTGTTTTCCTTAGTTAGGTTTCCTTTCCTTGCTTTCCTTTCCATGTTTTTGCTTTAGTTTTGTTTTGATTCATCCTTTTGTTGAGCTTTGTGAAACCATAGATTTGAGTTCCTTGCTTGGACATGTGAATGTCCAAGTCCCCAAACAGAGCTAGCTGTTGCCCCATTTTTGTCCTACATACCTTTAGATGGAAATGGAAGTTTAGTGTGCAACATTGGTCTTGAGATATTCATGAGAGTCTTGAGTCTAAGTCTATTTTTCCCCTTAAGCTAGGAAGCCTTTATCAGATTTCCCCAATTTGACTTCTCTTTTGTAAACCGGAGGGAATTTGTATTTGAGATCATGTTTCATCGGGTAGGTTGAGTTCCAAAATCCGCTAAAGGTCATATTTTAGAGGTTTCTAACATTGGTTCTATTTACATTTGAAGTCTTTGGTGTCAACATTTTATTTTAGAACATTGGCAGAAAATTGGTTTCGGGCTTCTCCTTGGCGGAAGATCACCTACAAAGTGTGTTTTCCGCGGTGAGTATTTTCAAAGGTTTCAGCAGTCAGTAAAGTTTGAAAATGGATAATTTGGGGGCTAGAAAGATTATTGCATTCAAAATGAACCTCTACGGGCCAAAATAAAATATTAAATGAAGAAGAATCCAAGACGCAAGCTTATCAACAAAAAAGCAAAAAATGACGTCTCCACTACTCCTACATGTGGGTTTAGACCTGAGAAGTATGTTCTCCACCAAATCGTTAAAATGGAAGAGCTTTGAAGAAGAATCTATCTCATAAGTGATCTAAGGTATAAAGGAAGCTGATGATATCCACACATAATTTTAGCATCTCAGTACGCTAAAATTTCCGCTTAGCGGATTTTTGGGTAGAGAACACTCCAAAAGTATTTCTCCGCTCAAAAGGGAAGTGGAAAAGTAATTTTTTGCCACCTCCAAAAAGTTATCATTACGGTTATCTAAAGTGAAAAGATGCTTCTTAAATGACCTGTAGGGGTAAAGTAATTAATTCAAATAAATTCATTTTACTTCTTAACATACTTTTTCATAAATGCTTTAGTCTTTTCATTCGTGTGAAGCGGGAAGTCGGCTATTAAAGGTAAGAATTCAAAAGTTATAAGATCAGTGAAATATTGCAAATAGGAACTACCATCCGTTTGACAAATTGTTTGAATTTGAAGCTCTTGGAAATAGTTGTTATCTGCTCTTACATTCCTGAGAGATATCCCTAATTCCTGAGTCAAAATCAATCGAAGCATGGACACTAAGTTTACAGGATTTGATGGGATGAACGACATCAATTTTGATTGACATAAAATCTTAGAAACCTCTCTAAAGTTCTTTGATATGTAGAGCTTCCGGAATAGATTGGGGGTATACCAAATGCACCCTGTTACTGAAAAAATGAAATAGAGTGGATTGGTTGAAGCCGCTAGTTTTCCCATTACAGTTCAAGCGCTAGAGCTTGTTTGAGAATGTATAGCTCGATATAATCTAGATACTAAGCCAATTCTCCTGCCTAATGAGAGGGTACTACTCTCCATTGATCGAGACTCCATCCAGAAATCCTTGCACATTCTGGAGTAGACTGAATATTCAGAGATGACATATAGTTAGGGGGTTACCGAGTATGGAGAAAATAAGGTGGTGTGGAAGAAGGAAATAATGAAGTCGTGGTTTCAAGAGCCAAGGAGTGCCAAGGGCAAGTTGCCTTAAACATTATATGACACGAACTTGAAGCCAGAAATTGTAGACATCTTGGTACTGCTCCACAGGATCAGAGGTGAGAGCGACACACTAAATTTTGTTGAGCATCATTTCTTCTTAGTCTAGGTGATCTGCTCTCAACACCATTTCATTGAATAGGCCCTTATGGTAAGCGAAAATCTCTCTAGTGCCCTAAGTAGAGATAAACATCAGAATGAGTTCTACATGTCTTCAGTCTTATTATATATATTGGCCACAATTAAAATTTGGCCAGGGCCTCCTAGATTAGAAGAATTTCTAGAAGATGTTAAGAGTTATTAATTCTCCCCCTATTTGCAACTACATAACAATTATGCTGAGTATCTCAAAGTTAATGATGCATTCACAATGAGACTGTGCAAGGAGCTATAGGGTTACCCAAAAAGGAGATTTTATCTTGAAGCCATGGTGTTTATCATCCATTTTGGGTGCTACTTTACTCAATTTGCAGAGTTCTCATATATTCATCTTACAGGATTCGATGACTTCCATTTGAAGCTGCCCAGATATCTTGATGACATGATCATGCTAGTTGAAGTAATGAGGCAAGAAGTCCAATAGAATCTGATCTGTGCTAATGCTAAGAATAAAGTCTATGATTTTCCAATGACCATTGGAGCTTATAGTTGTGCGTGTCGGTCTGAGGAAAAGAATGTTCTGAAAACATTTTCAAAAAGGTTCAAATTGGAGACAGATGATGTTCTAAGGCCACAGTATGATCCTGTGAATTATGCCAGAGATCACCTACAAATGAGTCATGATATCCATCACATTGATGATATTGAAGACTATTGGGCCAATTACGAGGATGACTTAGAAAGAAGAGAAAGATTCTACGCAAGGTTAACTATTGAACAAATAAAAAAGTTCAAAGTTAACATTAAAATTGAAGGGTTGGAAGATGATGGCTGGAATATGTATGATAATACATATTTAGAAAAAAAAATCCCCTCCCTATAAGTTCCAAACCCATGCTAGGTTAAGCCATTAATGAATTGCAGACCTTGATGGGTGGGATCTACAAAAGGATGGAGCAGTGGTCCAAGTGGACAACAGGAAGAAGGAAGAGGTCAGAGAGGAAGCCTCCTTCTCAACTAACTCCTTCAAAGGAGACTTTGAATGTTCCCACAACATCCTCAACAACAACCTCAACTATGGCTAAATGATTAGTTCAGCCAGCGGGCGGAGGTGATGAACCTCTCGAGAGACAGATCCCACTAGAGAAGACATGTGGAGAGGGCCCACTTCTAGACATCGTCTCAACTAAAGAAGTAGTCTCCAAGGACCCAGTCAAGTTTGCAGATGAGCTCACTAAAGGTGTAGGAAATGAGAAATTAGTTAAGGCTAGTGTTGTAGACACACAAGTCGGCACATCAATTCAAGATACTCTGAGGCGAGGATACCCTACTATAGTAGAGGTGGGTGAAGATAGCTCTAGTACTTCAGCTACAGAATCGAATGAAGGGGTGGGAAAGTAATAGAAATATTCTCAAGTCATTAAATTAGTCTCCTGCTCTCCTACTTTTGTGAAACCATTTACTTCCAGACCCGAAGCTACTCCCTCGGTGATCAGGAAGTTGTTCATAGAAGAACTGGTCTCTGCTTCCAAAGTTACTAGTGCTGAATCTTGGATAGAAAATACTCTGGAATGCAAGAGGAAGAGAGTAGAGGAAGGGAAATCCAGCAAAGATACCCTTTCATGAGCCTTAGATCCCAACACCACTGTGAGTAAAGAGAAGAAAGTCAAGACAATGTCTATATTAGGCCGAGATCCTGAAACTGGGCATTTCACTATGGAACTAGCCAAGCCTACGAAGGAGGGTAGATTTGAGGACATGACTGCCTTCGATTTTTAGTTGCAGTCATTCGATATAGGGTTGGCCTGTCATGATACCAAGGTGGATTTGTGGAAGTATACCAATGTAGTGATTGAATAAGAGCTCGAAGATCTCAAGACTGCTAAAGTGCAACTCAAAGCAGAAGTTAGTGAGTTGACAAATTTCATCAGACAGCTCATCACTCCAGTCGCTAGTGTCCCCAGTGCTTAAATAACTTTCGATCCCAATGCTGCAGAGAATCAAGCTATCATTGCCAAGTTGCAAGAGGATAGGAATTTTGGGCAAATCGATAGGAACTGGATCGAGAGACTCAGGTCCAAAGGGCATTTAGTTGTTGTGTAGTTAGGTGACACTCTCCCAAAGTTGGAAAAGGAGAGAAATAACATTGACCAGAACTTGCAGAATCTCACGGCGGAAAGAGTGAAGTTTCAAGAATGCATAGTAATGATGCATGTAGCATTGAAGATGAAGACAAAGGAGGCAATAAAGGCCAAGATCTTGTAGAAAGGAGATGAGCCTTTGATTGAATGGCTCCAAAGTCTGGAATTTAAGATTGAGATGATCATCCAAGCCAAAGCAGGGTTGCAGTAGACAGATGTCAAAATCAAAGAGCAAAAAAAATTTTTTAAACTCCTTCAAGGCCTCCACATGGAATCACATACAAGCGGTCATGGAAAGGAAATGATTGGAGTGACCAAAATGTTGAAATCCTTCTTAGAATATGTGGACAAACTGGCAAAGCAGTCTTCTTCCCGCCTGGATAAAGTACCAGATCTTCAGTAATTGAGTGAGTGTATCTACAAGGCTATGGAGGAGCTGAAGGATCAGGTAGACGCTATCAAATTTTTGGCCAAAGAGAATTGTTTGTGGCTCATCAGATATACAAATGTCCACATCAATAGGCACGAAGAGCTCATCCCAATCATTACTGCTTTCGTCGCCTATAGATAAATTATACAAGGGGAAGAAAGTTGAAGCATAGATAGATTCCTTCTTGTACTAAATTTTGATAAATATTGTAATGGATAAACCTTTGTTTATCATTTCTAGTTAGAGAAGTTGAATCGTTTCAGTTACCCTTTTTGTAATGGTCCAACTCTGGAACTCTATATGTACTAATTCCAAAAATCAATAAACAGTCGGGTAAAGTTTGGTGTGAAGAATGACATTATGCTGAGTCGAATTTGTGTATGTCTGAATACCATTGCTTTAACTATTCCACTACATTTCATTTATATTTCTATTGATTTGAATGTTTCCTTGAAATTAGGTTTACAATTTATGATTGAACCGATGTTCTGTATTATGATTTGATACAATTAACCAGTGGGGAATCTAGTGTTATTCTATGTTTGGGAGATGTTCCTATGAAATAGATCGACTCATTGTTGCTTCATCATTAATCCTTATTTTTTCATTGACATCTTCATTATCTATCATTGCATTACCAATTTTTAGAGCTCGTATGATTATTGAGATTTCTAGATTGGTTAGTTTTAGTTTAATTTAATCTGCCTAAGCTAGTTCCTGTCTAGGCCTAGCTTGGTTTACCTCTTCTATTATCAGGTTAAGAACATACCCCTGTTAGATTAGGAAAGATTCATATTCATTGAAAATCATTTATTTAAGGGAGTTGTACCTTCAAATTTAGAGGGAAATTAGTTGTTCATTTACATTTCCCAACTGTTGTATTCAATTGATTCTTTAATATTTGGGTATTTTGGAGTTAAAGTGAAGAAGAACAATCTATTTACCAACACTATGTTGTTCATCTTGCTAGCTTGAAATAATTTTTAGCCTAGGACACATGCACCAAATTTCAATTCATCACCAATTATAGTGGATACCTTGAGTCCTCTGCCATCACACTTGGCTCCTGTGTTCTTTTCAATCTCAGCCTTGGGTGGGTGTTTCAATGCCTTTACCTTATCGGTTATTGGATAACCAATGATTGTGTGAATAAAATCTCGGGTTATCATTTTAGGACCATCCAGCCATAGCTTGTGGTTTTGAATACGGCTTAGTACTAACCAAATCCAATCAGTCTTGAATACCATTGGGAACAATAGGGCATTAGTGAGACCTTTCACTTCTATGTGTTTGTTCTCATCTTTTATGGATCCATCTTCATTACATAGCTTCTTGAAAGCTTGTTCCACCTCTAAGTCACCAATTTTGGCAATCTTGCAGTGGATGTATGCTCGTATGTCGTTGACGAGAAAAACCATAGCTGGTATTTTCAATGCTCCAACATTGTCGGGTTGTGATGCAAACTCAGGGAAAATCTTGTAGTGGGGTTCCTCACAGGTATAATTCTTGATAAGTTTAACCTTATCCTTCTTGATTTTCTTTAGTTTGGTGGTTCTTGAGGTCGTGGCCATTGTTTCAGACATTTAGGGCTTTTTGAAAAATGCGTAAAATAGAGTTCTCGGTTATCATGGGAACTTACTGTTTACTTCTATAGTGGTCACTAATGTGTTTGGAGTGTTGTAGGTTGAGTTGAAGTCACTTTTTGATGTTGTCATTGTGTGCTCAAATTCATCTCTTGTTGCTCTGCTTTTCTAGTTGGTGAATAATGAAACCCTTTCGTTGCCCTTTTATAGACATTTGCCCTAAAAGAGAGTCATTAATGCTCAACTACTCCTTGGTGTGTGAAGATAGAGTAGTAAGGTTAAACACAAACTTATCTCTTTGGTGATAATGTGATTCTTTGGGGAAGTCATCTAACTTCTTGATTTTACCGACAGGTTTCGGTGTTTTACGAAAATAACTTATTCAACTTGCTTGATTATTGACGAGTCTTGGTTTACACTAGCAACTTATCTTTTACATGTTAACTGATGATTTGTGGTAAGTGAAGATAATTTTATCTTTGAGTTTATACTGATGGATTTCAGTATGTATTACCCAATGGAATAGTTATCACAGATTTTAACAAGTAATATCATGATGCATCTTTACTTATGCTAACTTGGCATTTCATCAACATATTATGGAACTGATGTAAAATACTACTTAGTGTAATGTAGTTCCATACTTACTTGTTCTTCTTACGTGGGGGTGGTTATATCACCAAATCCATTGGATAGGGTGTCACCAATTGTATTGCTCCATCCAGCTTCATCATTTGGTCTCTGCAGTCTTTCTTGAGATGACCAACTTTATGGCAGTGTAAGCATGTCATTCCGGGGTTAGTCCAGCCTCTAGAATTTCTTGTCCACTGTCTTATATAGTTTGCAGCAATGTGAAAAAATCTTCCACATGTTTTAAAATTTGTCCATGTGTTGTAATCCCATACATACTGGTTACCGACTCTTTTTGGTTGATAGGTAGTTTCTTGACCTTTAGGCTTCCATGCTTTCTTTTTCTTCTTCCAGAATTCAAGAGTTGTGTGACCATTCATTTTGCAAGTAGGAGAGTATTTGTCCATGTAGGTTTCCTTCTTTGGTTGTTTCATCTCAGACTTACATTCATATGCTTTATGTCCTTTCTTGTTACATTTATAACAAAATCCTATGAATGAAGATGTGGATTTAGGAATACCTTTCATTTTTCTCCTGCATTCATTTGATCTATGGCCTTTCTTTCCACAGTGATTACATGTCAACTTTCTTGGTCTTGGATTTGCATAGACATTATTTGGATCATCTTGATTGGGTGATTTTCCATTCTCAGTATATCCTAGACCGTTGTTGTTGTTGATTCTTCATTTTCCATCAAGAAAATCATCCATTCTTTTATTGCTTTCTTCATCTTTCTTGATAATTTCATTATTCTGCTACTGAATTCTAAGTTCTTGTTTGAGATTATCATTTTATTTCCTTAGCTCACCAATAGCTTCTATTCTATCAATGAGTTCAAAATTCATTCTGTTTGCCTCTTGATTCATAAGAATAATCTGATTTGTAATCTCATGGTGATGTTCAGTTAATCTTTTTTATTTCAGATTCTTTCTCTTGTGGCTTTTCAGCAATCTTCCTTCTATCATCAATAGCTAGTGTTGTTTCTTGCTCAGCTTGTCTAGCACTGTTCATGACATCAATCATTTTTACCATCTGTGCCTCTTGACTAATTTGTAGAGATTTCACTTGTCCAACCAAATTTTGATTGATTTAATTTAGGCTTGTGATGCTTTCTTCTGATGTGTTTGATGTTTTGCTTGTATTTGATCTTGAAGACTCAAAGAAATCCGGTATCTCTTCCTCATGGTAATCTATTTCATTACAGAGAGATGTCATAATGTTTCTTTCATCCAACAACTGTCTCATCTTTATTTTAGCTTCTTTATACTCCTCATAGAATATCTAAATTTGTATCTTTTGATTCTCAATACTCTGGTCAAGTTTGTACTTCTCCATTGTATGATCTTTTCTCTTAAGCCTTTAATATTTTCCAAATAAGAGACTTAGCTCTGATACCAATTGTTGGAATAAATGTGAAGTGTGTACTGAGAGGGGAGGGGTGAATTAGTACCTCTAAAACTTTTGTATCTTTTAACCTTTATCCTTTAAGTAAATAATTGTTTATCCAACCATCTGTTCTATACTATCTTGATGTAAGATTTATCAATTCATAAAATTAATCAAACATGTGAACATTCATGAAAGTAATTGACACATAACACAAGATATGATAACGTACAAAACTCTTGTTAGGAAGTAAAATCTATGGTGGGGATGACACCCACAAATTCTTCACTAACTGCAGATTGGAAGGGGCCGACTAAGGCTTAAAATTTGATCACTTATGATGATCTACCATGTTAGGAGTATCTGTGGAGACCTGTTAAAGGCTACTCTATTAAGAGATTTAGCAACACTATTTAGTGTACACTCAGTTAAGAGATTTATATTTGGATGGTTAAATTCACCTTCCTTGAAAGGATTTTTATACTTTGCTTCACTTGTTAGAATGTACGCAAATTACACTTTGACCTAGTGTATGCAATCTCCTATTTCTGATTACAGATCCATTTAAGATTACATGTATAATTATATCACCTAATGTGATTGAATAATACCTCTGTTGCTCAGTAGCCTATGTTCTTGGTTCTTGATAACCAAATTCACCTTTTGTTGTTCTGGTTCTTGAAACTTTTAGTCTGATACATAGATGTGCTCATAGGATTCATTCATCCTCTTATCCATCCTCACATTATTCATAATGAATGATTATAACATCTATTTATAAGATAGATTGACCTAATTAAGTTTCACGTAAAACAATATTAACTCTAAGATTGTAGGTTTACAACTTGACCTTGATCTCCTAGTCTATGTGTTTTAAATCAGTTAGACTGATTAAAATACTTAAATTAATGTTTCTTGTCCCTAAATAAATGGTTTTAAAAACAAATCAACACTCTATAAATAGAATAAGACTATTTTATCTGACGTGGAAGTCAGATCCACTTTTTGCGGGCTACAACTGACTTTCAGTTTTTGTCCAACGGTTATGCTCTGAAGTCACTTAGACTGTCTCTCGGTGTTCCTTGCTTGAACTATCTCTCGGGTTCCACTTTGATTTTTCTCTCAATTTTCACTTGTTTCTTCTTGTTGGGTTCCTCTTTATCCTTTCCACTTTGCATTTTTGGTTTACACACAAAACTGTGTCGTCGGTTTTCTTTGTACTTAGCAGTTTTCGGTGATCTTTGATATCTGTATTTTTGGTTTTCTCTTTGTCCTATCTTTCAGTGTATGTTTATCGAAAGTGTTCTTTTCATACTAATGGAAAAATAATGTCATCATGTTTACACTGAAGAACCTGACACTCTACCCAAGCAATAGTGTATCACCCCCGAGCAACTAAACATTGCACCCGAGCATCAGGCTATAATTACTGAAAATCAAGATAATACTCAAGATGATGTACCAAGCGATGGAGATCAGAATGAAGGTCAAGAAGATGATAAGAATTATGGACAAAGAGTTGAACCAAAACTTTCCAAGTATGTCAGAAGACATCATCCATAGAATCAAATCATAGGATACAAGAAGGCTGGAATGAGAACCAGAAGTAAGTCATTAAACACTAGATGTTTACTTTGTGATTTTTAGCCTAAATCTGTTAATACTGCACTTGAGATTGAAGAATGGGTCATTGCTATGAATGAAGAAATAGAATAGATTGAGAAGAATAGTACATGGACACTAGTACCGAGACCAGATGACAAGAATGTCATCGGTACCAAATGGATATTCAGAAACAAACTGAATGAGAATGGAGAAGTCACAAGAAACAAAGCAAGGCTAGTATGCAAGGGGTATGCACAAGAAGGTATTGATTATGGAGAAAAATTTGTACCCATTTCTAGACTAGAAGGATTTATAATCTTACTTTCTTATGCCGCATTCAAAGGATTCAAGTTATACCAGATGGATGTCAAATCTACATTCCTAAATGGAATACTAGAAGAAGAGGTATACATTGAACAACTAGAAGGGTTTGTTGATCCAGACAAGAGGAACATGGTATGTAGACTAAATAAAGCTTCATATGGATTAAAACAAGCACCTAGAGCCTGGTATGAAAGACTTCACTCCTATCTCATTAGCATTGAATTTGTAAGAACAAGTTAAAATAGAAATCTGTACTTAAAAGAAGATACTGATGGTAATATTCTGATTGCTGAAATATTTGTTGATGATATCATTTTTGGGGGAAATGAAATGTTATACAAATCGTTTGCTAATTAAATGAGAAAATAATTTGAAATGTCTATGTTTGGAAAGATCAAATTATTTCTTGGTCTACATGTTCTTCAAAAAGATGCAGGCATATATATCACTCAGTCCAAATACATCAAGTAAGTGCTGAAGATATTCAAGATGGAAGATTCCAAGGCAGTTGGAACACCTATGGATAGGGAATGTAAGCTAACAAAAGAAGAAAAATCAAATGAGGTAAATCAGACCTTGTATAGATCAATGATTGGAAAACTAATGTATGTTGTTCATACCAGATCAGATATAGCACATGCAGTTGGAATAGTTGCAAGATTCTCTGCTAATCCCAAAGAATCACATATGAATGATGTCAAGATAATTCAGAGATATCAGAAGAACACTGAGGACTATGGATTATGGTATAAAAGAGAAGGTAAATTTGAGCTACAAGTATATACATATGCTGATTGGGCTGGAAACATTGATGACCGAAAGAGCACAACTGGAGGAGCATTCTTCATTGGTGACAGACTTGCCACATGGATCAACAAGAAGCAAGGATGCATCTCTCAGTCTACTACAGAAGTAGAATATGTGGTTGCTGCTGAAAATTGCTCCAATATTGCATGGATCAAACAATTGCTGGAAGGTATGAATATGAAGATCCTTGAAATAGTGATTATATATTGTGATAATACTAGTGCAATTAACATTTCTAAGAATGCAGCAATGCATGCTAAGACTAAGCATGTTGCTATCAAGTATCACTATCTAAGAGAACAAGTGCAAGCAAAGGAGGTGATACTGGAATATTTTCAATCAAAGGAATAATTAGCTGATATATTCACCAAGCCATTACCGAAGGATACATTTGAGTACTTGAGACAGAGACTAGGGGTACAACCCTTGTCTATCAGCGAGTAAGATGACTAGGAGGCTGCATCAACCTACACAAAATCAAAAGATCATTCATGTTGATGCAAACACTGAGATGAATAGAAACATATACATCTGTACATGGCAAGGTACAAATCTGTACCGAACACCAGAGACAATGTATTGCTGATGGATAGGGAAATTCAAGGGGTATATTATAAAAAGGGATGGAAGATGATATAGAAGAAAATTGTTTGGAATTGTTGTTAAAGGGGGAGATTATCTAATTATCAGGAATCATAAGGGAGAGAGATTCTCATTATTATAAGGGAGAGATAATCTCATTATCCAAAGAGATTATATCATTATCCATCTAAGGGAGAGAAGTAAAAAAAGGAGAGAGTACATACAAAGGGAGATATTGTTGTCAAAGGAAAAAGATATTATCAAGAAGAGGAACAGTCAAGGCAGAGCACATATTAGAAAAAGAGACAGAAGATGCTACATCTATCCAGTAAAGGGATTGAAGATTTAAGAACCCACTCTGCAAGAAACAACTCTAAGCTATTTGAGCTTACTGAGACCTAGACATTTGTAATAGTTACAATATGAGAGATTGATGAAACTGTTATATTTCATATTGTATTATTAATAATATAGTGTGATAATGTAGTGTGTTGCCACCAATGCCAAAGGGAGAGATTGACGACATGTAATTGATTGAATGTTTGAAGATGTTAAGTTGATCACCGAAATGCAGAAAGATAATGCAAGACATTAAATCAGTTCATGGATTGTATTGTCATTGATGTCAACTTGATATAATATAATCAGTTATAATCAAAGTGTCAAAGACTTCAGAGAATCAGAGAGAGAAAGATTATGCTTTTAGCAATGCATAAAAGACAAGCATTCACTAAGTGACTTCAAACACTGATGGCTAGTGGAACCTGACAGACGGAGATAACCAAAATTTAAGTCACAGTGATACCCGAGCAAAGAAACCGATGAGAATTACCAAAGAGAGAATCACAAGCATTACCAATAGCCAGAATTATAGTGTTAACCGATGAGCAGAACTTTGCAGTGAAGCCTGAAGGACAGATAACCTCAATGGATAGACAACCCCGATGGAGAAGCCCGAGGAGAATTGAAGTGTTGACCGAAGCTATCAAAGAGTTAAAACACCGAAGTTAACTAGAGTTTAGAAATGACAAAATATCTAGCTGGCAGAGCTAAAAATAGACTTAACTAGTTGTTATCATTGTTTTCATCGAAAAGATAAAGCTAGAGATAAGTAAAGGATTTAAAGCTATTTTATCCAGTTGGAAAGAAGATTTCTACGAGATAAAACAAGAGTTTTTTTTTTTGCAAAACTTTATATTTATATTAATAATAATCAACTGGTTCAAAAGGGCTCCCGGAGAAAGAACCAGGAAAGAAAAATCTGTTCATGACCCATCAACATACAAATATGAGGTCTAGAAAAAGAGAAAATATCTAGCAACCTCAAGACCCCCCAAGGCCATGAAAAATCCTGATAACACTTTACATAGGAGCATCCCAAATAGAAAAAAAGGCCTGCCCCGATTACAAGTTATGCCAAAGAACCCCCCCAAAAAACATCTAGCAACAGATATTACATGATATTGAATATGAAGAAACCTAAACTACCCTAATCAGAAAACTGAATTAAAAATTGGTTATACAATGTCTTAATTACATTATGAAACCACCCTGAGAATGGATTGAGCTTCGAAGGAAAAAAGGCATGTCAGCCAAGAGAAAATCATGGAATATTATGAAGGCAACAATGCACAAAATATGTCAGCCACCGGACAAAAGCAGATGTCCCATGAATCACTGAGGTCGAGCAAAAATAGGAGAAATCGACATAGTAACATCTATAGCATGGCTCAAGAGGAACCCTGATAAGGGCATTATCAAGAGGCATAATAACAGATGATGCAATGCAATCTTTAATCGCAACAAACAACCTTACACATTTATCAGAGTTAACTAGTAAATGACGTAGAAATATTCTACCAGTAAGGGCATCACCCTGACAGAAGTAGTAACCCTGCACAGCTAAAAGCAAACTGTTGTCTTGAAGAAAAATAGGTAAAATGACCGCATTGGCAACTTTAGATAACAAAGACTAAGACTGAGATATGTCGAGCAGGTTAGAGCAGAAAATGGAAAGTAATAGGGAGGGGAAGATGATATTTTTAAACTGTGGAGATAGAACCGACTCACTAATTAACCACTGAATACACCTGCAACATTTTGGGCAGTGAATGATAAAGATGGAAGCCAAAGAGTAATCTTATATAGTACCTTCAAACAGAATTTCCAGTTCAGATGGTTTGAAATAAACTTGAAGACTGAAGGGACTAAATTCATCAAAGCACCTGTTAGCAACCATGAGAAGAGAACTGGAAGGTATGCATAAAGAAAATGGAACAACAACATTTATAAAGAGAAAATATCATCAAAAGAAAAGATGATCCTGTAATATAATGAATGTAGTAGCCTTTTAGTTTGCCTTGTACAGGGAAATAATGATCAAATAGGAAATAAAATCTTCTACACAAGGTAGATAGATTTAAGAAGACATGTGATGACGCAACTGAAAGGATATCCTGCACACTTGAAAATTAATATAATGATTAGAGAATACGAGAAGAAAATGAAGTGTAGAAGATATGATATATCGCATGTGTGATAAAAATCAAAAAGTACTCATTAATTGGCACAATCTGAAAGGGCAACCTGCTAATTTAATGATTGGCACAAACTTTAGAATGAATTGAAAAAAATATCAAAATAACTCCAAACTAAATGCACATGTGGGGAAAAGGCTAAGTTAGATTGATTCATCAAAAATTAAACCAAAAATTTGAGGGAATGAGGTCGAGGAAACTGAATCAGAGGGATAAGAAAAAAAAATCCCGCCAGCGCCTTGATTAGCAAGCATGTTTGCTAGCTTGTTTCCCTCTCTAAAAACATGGGAAACATAACATTCAGATAACAAATCTAGTAGAGACCAAATCTGGGATAAAATTTAATGAATATGCCTTACAAAAGAAGACCTTTTCACACGGGCATTTATAATTACCGAAGAATCACGTTCAACATGAAGGGACTTAATATTTAGATTTTTTGTAGCTGTAAGACCATAGAGGAGTGCATAAGATTCTACCAAATTATTACTCCCTAATGGAATAAGGCGGGCCTCAAAGAAAAGGGGAGAGCCATGTGAATCCCAAAAAATGAAACCGATACCAGATTTCCCTGGGTTCCCTCTCGAGGAGCCATCAAAGTTCATTTTAATAAATCCATGCTAAGGAGGAGACCACCTAATTGAAGCTCTGGTTTGGAGTCTATCTTTAGGATAGAGAGGAAATGGTAGAGTAGGGAAAAACAGCCCCTTCAATTTCTGCAAAATGATTCCATCCCAAGAAGAAAAGCCCCGATTACCCCTAAACTTGGAAATATAAGCATTTGAGACCTCAACAATGGATTGATGAAGTCTATTCAAGATTACATCCAGCGATGAGACAGTATCACAAAAAATTCTCTTGTTTCTCTCCCACCAAATGGACCACAAAATCAGAGAGGGAGCACAAATCCAAATACAAAAAAACATAGACTTGGAAAATAATGTTGGCCAAGATTGAAACAAGTCCCAAATAGTACAAGGGAGAGGCATAGAGAGATCATGTTTGTTCATAATGAAAGTCCAACAAGTTTGAGCAAAAGGGAAATTGAAGAAGAGATGATCAGTTGATTGCTGAGCTTGACAATAGAGGACACATTGGAAGACATTGGAAATATTAAGTCGAGCCAATCTTTCACTGGTTAGGACATGAATTTTAAGAAGAAGCCAGGAAAAACAACTTGCTTTAGGAAGAAATGAACTGTGCCAACAAAAGAGATAAGACAAAACAAGAGTTATACTTTAAATCAATATTGGCTAAGATTGTTGATCATGCCAAGATCAAATAAAATTAAGAAGAGAGAAACAATTATATCATGTCTATAAAGAGACAACTTAATTCATTATGAATAAAGGGGAGTGAATGAAAAAAGATGATTCTGGAGAGAAACTGATGAAGAAAAAATTCATACAGTCCTGATTAATCAAGCTGAGGAAAGAGATAAATATTTATGCGGACACCAAGCTACAAAGCACAAAATCACCGAGCACAAAAAAAAGTGGAGCAAAGGTATTGAAAAGATATATTGATCCAAATGTTTTAATGAGCTTACAATAGATCTAAAAATATGTAATTATAAGTTGTATATGTCAATAGATCATTTACTGTTTCAGTTTAACCATTGATTCAGAAAGTCTCTTAACCGAGCAGGATTTAAAGATCCTTTCTATATTGAGATACATCTCAAGGAGTATCAAAAATTTTGATCACGAAGATAGCATGAGATGCCAGATACCATTTTACAAACTAGGGTTTAGTCATAGAAGGTAGCATAAAGATGCCAGATATCAAGTGACAAACTAATCTTTTAAATCCTTTAACAATCTCACACCTAACAGTGTGTTTGTAACCTTTAACAGGGTTGGCTCTTCATCGAGCTCACTTCAAAAGAGTGAAAATTTTGGGTTACCGGTCCCAAGTAGTTTTTCCCTTAACATGGTTTCCACATTAAAAATCCATGTGTCAATGTGTTTATGAGTCATTACTTTGGTTTTTTGCATTACACATAACTAATTTGGATTGATCGGTATACACTAAGCTATTTACTGTTATTTGGTAAATGAAAGACTGTGATTCGGTAAACATAAAGAATAAGGTTTAAAAGGTAACTCCGAGCCATAGTTATTTGATAAGTATATTTGAAGGCATACATCTTGTAGGACTGAAGATAACTAGAGGCTTAATATTATGGTACTCAGTTTTTTGGGTTGATTAATTGGAACATTTTGAGGCCACTGATTCACTCCCCCCCTCTCAGTTATTACTAATAGTGTAGGATAAAATCCACTTTAGGTGGTGATAGTAGTTATCAAATTCCACATTATGTGTTGTCTCCACCTTTAGTGCACTTATCACATTATCTTCCTCCATATGTTGCACATACTTCATTTCATAATGAAGGATGATCCACCTTTGGTGGACATGTGATTCCACCTTGTGTGGGTGATAACTTATCTCCTCCTTATCATAGTCTCTTATTGCCTTGCCTATATAAACATGCTCATTATGTACATTTTGAACATGTCTATTAGCACTATTATCATTCTTAAATCTTGTTTCAATTGTCTTTCCATTCTCTTGTGGAAGTTATTTTGGTATTTCATTTGATCTTAAGGGTGTTGTAGGGTCACCTAAAACTCTAAAAAAATGGAATACCAAGGCATCTAGTGATGACACATCATGTTTTGACACTTCACACCATTCACTAGAAACCCCATCCATTACAACGTAAGTAGACGATGTCATATTGTTAATGGATCTCTTTATCCCTAATTCTCATTTCAACCTAAGCATATGGATTTTTGTAATGAGAATTGGGGAGAAAGAGATCCATTAATAACTTTGGTACACTCTCACCATGACCAATGTTTTAGTTTGATCATGTATGTTTGATCAAAGTTCCAACCATTTTAACATATTAAAAATAAAAGGTCAACAAATTTGACTATAAACTTTCTCAAAATTAAGTTTCCTAATTAGAGAATCTTGAGTTATTTTTGTGCACATTTAATATCTCCCATGTGAGAACCATATTCTCTAAGATAAATCTATTGCCTAAGAAGTTAAATTCTTATGGTTGCACAATCTTTCGTGTAAAGAATTGTATTTTACTTTTTAGCGCTTTAGTAAATTTTTTTGTATGAGGTATTGAGGAGGGTCATAGGTAATCATCCATTCATAGTGTCTTTATCTTTGTCTTTGGAGAGGAATTCAATTAAAATTTGTTTGATGAAAACCCACCAAAAAACCTATTTCAATACTTCATAAGTAAATACGATGGAATTCATTTATGTATGTGAGACCAATGAGCTCTATTAAATTCAAATAGGACCTATCTATTCCTAGGCTCTTTTTCAAAGCCATAAAATTAAGGGATTCATCTATTTCTCCTATAAAAGTAAGCTAGTTGAGAATTTTTGTACTCAAGGTTTATTTTCCAAGAGATCTCTAACTATTTCATTAATGAAAAGTATAGTAATGTTTAATAAAAATGTTAGAATAATGACAATATGGCTCACGTCTCAAGTAATGTTAGTGTATTTTTATGCCAAAATATGATTATTTATGCTTTCACTATAGGTGCTGGTTTTTTTTTACCACCTATACCCATCTTTTATCCACTAAACATGAACACACACTTAGGCTTATTTTTGTTTACAAATAATCAATTTACAAACAAGAGTTCTAGTGTTAGTAACAAGCTATCAGATGGTGATATTATGAATGTTTTAAGATAAAAGAGAATAACCATACTTCAAATATCCTCTAAGGGAATTTTTCAAGCTTGTGATATCCCATAGTAACTCTTTTTCCATAGTCACAAAGATATAACGTGCAACAAAAAATGATTTTCTCTCATCAACTCATCTATTTATAATGCTATGGTTTTAGTTCAACATTCTAAGTAGCAGTGCAACCATTAATATGATCCTAATGTTTGGTTCAAGAAACATTCATATTATAGGGAAGCTCATTGGGAGATGAACAATGTTAAGAAAAGCGTAGTGAAAATTAGGAGATGGTAAAAAACATTTGATAGGTAAAAAAAAAAGAAGGCCAATAGAGGAGGGGAGAATATGAAAATTATGAGAAAAATAAAAATGATCCAACCAACCCATTTTCCTCAAAAAATCCTTCATGAAAGTTGCACATGTATACTAATGTGGCATTTGAACTATATCTTTGCCCAAAATGAGCCATAAACCCTTAGGGGAATTAAGAGCCAATGTTCACGCATCATACTTAGAAGGAGAAAAGTGGGAATAGTTTTCCTAACTATGGTCAAATGGGTGTTCTACCATGTTGAAATCACCTCCATAATTCACTTTTCATTGGGGAGGAAAAGACAAAGCCAATACCAATGCAAGTTTCTCTCATAAGGGGAGGTAGGGGCATAGATAGAGAAAAAAAAACATTATTAAAATTCCCTAAATGAGAATGGTATCCCAAATGTAGCAATTATTAGAGTGAGAACTCGAAGCCACAACCTATTTGGTGAGGTAATGAAAAAGAATCAAAATAGCACCTCCAACACAATTAATATGATTCATGTCAAAGAAGAGAGCCTCTTGCCAAATTAATGTGAGTATAACATCCAATCAAACCACACTTGAACACTCCTTGAAGCATGATAACATCAAAACCATGATTCTTAATAGAGCATTTAAAATGAAACTAATGATCTCGGAATTTAAAACCTTGAACATTCTAAGATTGAACATAGAACTTCATTGGTGAAATTTAGGAAGAATTTTCTCATCCATTAGTAATACATATAATTGATTCTCTAGAGAGTAGGCTTGTACTTTCATAATATTATATTAGTAATAATTTTATTAAGATGACGATTTGGACCTCATTTGCAAGGGGCTCTCTAGTTGTGAGAGTCAAACCATTGCAAATATGAATTTGTGTTGACATTGATGTCAACTATGGTCCAAAAGATGTGTTCAATTGTGTTCATTCTAAGATTGAACATAAAACTTCATTGGTGAAATTTAGGAAGGATTTTACATCCATTAGTAATACATAGAATTTATTCTCATAATATTATCTTAGTAAGAATTTTCTTGAGAGGATGATTTGGACCTCGTTTTCAAGGGGCTATCTAGTTGTGAGAGTAAACCTATTCCAAATATGAATTTGTGTTGACATTGATGTCAACTAGGATATGATTGTATAATGTATATCTAGATGTCTTAGATCTTATTTAGAATACTAGAGAAGGATTTAGGTGTCTACAACATGAAAATTATTGTGTGACTGTTCCAGTGAACAACTTGTTAGAGTGTGTTCAATATTTTGGACCGCATCATGGTGCATTGATTCATATCATCCTATGGTTGGAGTATATTTTTGGTAGATGTAAGAAGATTCTATATCTCAAGTTTCATATTTCCAATCACTCTACAACTAAGTTTGTGGTATTACGAGTTTCGACATGATACAGACAGTGTATCAATTTGTAGGAATGCTTTTCATTCCTTTGACTTTAGTTGTTTTGTTTTTTTTATTATTTTGATATTGGTATGTTGGAATTTATGATACTATGTTGAGAATCCACAATTTTTGTGGAGGTTCACACTTCTTTTTGGGTTTTTTTGGCCAACGTGCATTAAGAGTTCTATGTTTTGGGGATGAGTTAAGTTATTATAGTCAATGTGATAGCGTGCAGAGTTAAAGGAGATGATTCAATTTTAAAAGGAAGGTGCAAAAACATTGTGTGATGCATATGTTGGAATAATGGAAGGGTGTGTACTGAGAGGGAAGGGGTGAATCAGTACCCTTAAAACTTTTTTCAATTAACCTTTAGTACTCATTACTTGCATAACCAACCATTGTAGTTTTTCTACTTCATGCATGCAATATCATAGCATAAATGTAAATGCATGTAAACAAACATTGAAACATTTATGAAACTCATTAACTCATGACACAAGAATTTGATAATGTAGAAACCCTTGTTAGAAGGTAAAAATTGTGGTGGGGATGAAACCCACAAAGCTTCACTATCTGCAAAATGCAAGGTGTCTGTTAGGGCTACAATTTATGATCACTTCTTATGATCTTACCCTATAAGGAGTAACATGTTAGACTTGTTAAGTCTACTCGGTTAAGAGATTTTAGAAATACAACGTATGTGTGCACTCGGTTAAGAGATTTACATAAAGACTGTTAAGTATGCCTTCTTAAAGGATTTTTCAGCTTGCTACAATTGTTAGAGAGTAGAAAAATATGTATGGCCTAATATCTTGAAATCTTGAATTGTTGATTATAGATCCATTAAGTTCACACAAAGTATATAACCTTATTGTGATGAATAATACCTTTATTCTTCTCGGTAGCCTTGACTGTAGTTCTTCATAACTGAATTCTTATTTATCTGTTCTTCTGCATGAAAACCTCTATCTAATCCATAGATATCCTTTTCAGCTACAATCATCATTTTCTTGATTGATTAATACATCTATATATACAAGTTTTTGACCTAATTAGGTTTCACGCTTTTCTTGAAAAATCTCTATGATAAAAGGTTTACAACTTGACCTTGATCTCCTAGTTTGCATAAATACAATTAGTTAACTAATTAAATCCATCATTTATGTTTTTCTTGATCCACAAGAAATGTTATCCAACTAATAAAAAAGCTATTTTAAAGACTAAAGTGCTTTAGTTGACGTTTTGTTTGAGATCCACTTTTTCCAGTGAAATGTTGTCTCTCAATGTAGACTGGTGCTCGGTGATGTCTCTATGTACTAGTGCTTGGTTAATTCTCATTAGACTGATGCTCAATTGTTATACTACTTGGTGTTCAAAATATTTCGGTGACAAATGCGCTTGGTGAATGTTGTTGCTCAGTGAGTGTTGTCGCCTGGTGATCATGACCAACCAAAACTGTATGCTTGTAAACTTGTATGGTGGGAAATATGGATAGGGTTTAGAACAATGGGAGTTTTCACATAAAAGAGACCCTATGCCACTATTAACCACATACATGAAATTCTAATGATAAGGAATATAAATCTAGAAATGTTTGCAAAGAATAATTAAATAAGATAGAATGAGATACATACCTCATAACATAGCAGATCTGGAAATGCCTATTTTTTGGTGTCTGTATTGAGTTAATGTAAATTCTACAACCGGATCTAGAACAAAAACATAGAGATGGAGAAAACCCAGAAATAATTTTCTTTTTTGAGCTAGCTCGACCTTGACCTAAATACGGGGGCACAATTGTGCCCCTCACTAATAGATTTGACCCCAAATTGCGACCAAACTTTTCGACCAACTTGCAAAATTGTTTTATTTGGTCGCATTATAAAAGTTAACTTTTCTTTTTTTTACTTTTATGCCCGTGTTGGTCAAAATTTTGACCAACACGTGCATAAAGGTTAAAAAAAAAAAATGTAACTTCATTTTACACTTCCTATTACCAAGGAGCGCAAAGCATAAAGCCTTTCATTCAGATTTTTGCGTCTCTTCCTCTCTGAGGAGAGATTCTTGGTTGCTTTCATGTGCCCTGCAATCCATCCTTCGCTCCCTGCAATTCAAGACTACCTGTTCCGACAGATGCCCATTCCGATGTTTTTTTTTTACGATCTTCTTGACAGTGCCTTGGATGATTTTGGGAAGCTTGAACTGGGTTCTGCTCCAAAAGCAGTAACAAATGACAATAGCTGTCCAGTCCAAGGGCTGGGAACAGGTTTACCGAATCTTCCTCCCAGCAAGAAGAAGGGCAAGCAGAAGACTGGGTCATCTTCTGCTTCAAAACCCACTTCAACAGATGCCCATGCTGAGACTCTTGAAAAGCTTGCCCAGCAAACCA
>MU226379.1:1911596-1935395 GCA_018584345.1 Thuja plicata | reverse complement strand
TATATTTAAAAAAAATTAACATTGGTCAAAATTTTGACTAATGCCACGGCTCATTTCCACCGACGAATGGTCACAATTTCGACCAATTGTTGGTGGAAGTATCGGTCGAAATTTCGACCAATGCACTAAAAAAATGAAAGCAATTTTAAGCCTGGCTATAGTCAAAATTTCAACCTTTTCTTGGTCGAAATTTTGACGTATTTATAATTCGTCAAAATTTTGACAAAAAAAGATCGACGAAAGTTTTGGTCGTAAATTAGACCAATTACTGTCAAAATTTCGACCAAGTTTCGTCGAAATTTGAGGTCAAATCTACTAGTGCCTTTACGTCAACCTTGACCTACACTGCTCTGACAAAAATTTTGTTCACGGATCTTGAAAGTTTGTCAAAAAGGGTATCCAAATCTGCTCTAAAACTCTCAAAACAATGACTGTAGATATCTGAATATGGTTTTTTCGGGTGGCTATATAGGGTTTTGCCTTAGTGAAAGCCTTGTTTTGGTGTTTTCACCTCCATGAATAGCCAGATGTAATAGAATATGTGTGTGTGTTTCTCATAGGAAGAGCTTTGAATGTGCAATTCCAAGATATAATCCTCTAGATCGAAACTCTAGCATGAATTAAAATGAGAGAGAAATGCATAGATTTGAATATGATAAAGAAAGCATACCAAGCCCCCAAGGCTAAAGTACTCCTACCAAACTCACAATCCATAGTTGCTACCCCATGATTGTATCTTTTGAATGCTTGAATGTTGAAAATAGTAGATCAAAGAAGAAGGAAGGATTGAAGAACTCCTTCTTGCTCCAATGAATGTCCCCAATAAATTTCCACAAAATTCTTTCTTGCATCAAGGCATCATCATATATTTTCCTCCTATATCGTCCTCTTGCACTCTTGCGTCATAATCTCATGTCAAATGAAGGAAATAGAGAGTGCTTATATAGAGATTTCAAGGTAAGCCTCCCAGGGAAATGTGAGGGCCCCTAATTCAAAATTCACCTCAAATTATGGTCCAATCACAATAGCCAACTAAGGAGAAGATTCATTAATTAAATTTTGGATAAAACCCTTCCGCATTTGGATACGGGGGCCAATTTTGAATTTAGGGCCTCGCTATGATCCAAAATTGAAATCGAGAACCAAAACCTGACAAATTTCAAGGTCAACCTCAACCTTGACCTTGGTTAGGTTTGACCTCCACCCTGACCTGAGGTTTCAGGCTAGTCAATTTAGATTCCTAGTGAAGTTTCTAGGTCGGCCAGAGACCTAGGATGATGAGGAAACAAGACAGGGTGCTAGAAAAGGGCACAAGGGCCTATAAGAAATTTGATGAAGGATAGGAGGACCATTACAAAGGTCCTACCTAGAAAATAGAGCCACAAAGAAGGAAATAAAGGTGAATCCTCAGGATCCTAACCCTAATTTCACCTAGAAATAAAGAATTGCCAAGTGCAGATGCATCCTAAATGCAAATCTATCATGTAAATGCACTAAATGAGGGTGCTAAACCTACCAAGATGGAAGTGCTTCCATTTTAATAAGAGACATTTAGCCCCCACTTTAGCTTAGATATTACACTACATGAATATGCAAGCTAAAGTAAGAAAACATCATAATAAATAAAAAGGATATAGCCAAGTCCTTAATGTAGAGATCCTAAAAGAAACCATTAGTACCCGCAACCTACAACACACAAGGTTAATGAAAATCCATAAACCACCTAAGACTTACTAATATGAAATTGAGTAGTGCATAGAGCCCCTTATGCCCCCCTGTTTCGGCTTACTACTTTTGAAGGGTGAAACAAGGTGATAAGGATAGCCCTATACACTGGACATGCAATTTTTTGAAAAATATTTTCCTAAACCAATTATAAGGATTCCTAACCTTCCTAAATTGATTCAAGAAGTTAGGTATCTGAATCAAAATTCCAATGTCATAGACGACACTGAAAATGGAGCTACATAACTCAAGTTATGATGAAAAGAGTGAATGTCTATCTAAAAGCATATGAAGGGAAAATCAAATTTAACCTAAAAAACCCTAATTTCTATCTATAAATAAGGGAAGAGAGAATATACCTCGTCATTCTTACCATTTTATGAGTTTAGGAGAAAAAGAAGGATGTCAAGCATAGAGGAACTTCAAGCGACATGAATGGAGCTCCTGAGACAGTGCCTAGCCACAAGACAACCACTTCCTGAGGTAAGTTTGTTGGTTTTTATATATGTAATCTCAAATTCATGTGTTTATAGGCAAGGTCGAATCTAAACCTTAAAATGTTGACCCTGACCCAGTTATGTCACACTTGACCCTTTAAGGTCGACACAAACTGGGAATGTCCACACCTTTCCTAGAGTGAGGTTGACCCTGACCCAGGAAGGTCAACTTCGACTTAACATAGGTTGACCTTGACCTAGTCAAGTTGAATATACAGTTTTGTGGTTCTAAAGTTCTGATATGACATTGTTTTGTGCTTATAGGACCTGGTTTGTCTCTGAGAGCACTGCTTTGGAGGGCCACTACTGATCATTACAAAGAAGTTATCCGAGCTAAATGAGGATGAGACACAACTACTAAGATATGTAGGACTATACTGGGTAGAAGTCCTACCATAAATGAGATTCCATCGAGCCATGATATCAGCTCTTATGGAGAGGTGGGATGAGGACACATGTTCCTTTCATCTTCCCTCAAGAGAGATCATAGTGACACTAGAGGATGTATACAAGATCCTGCAACTTCCAGTTTGGGGTGAGCCTGTTAGACAAAGAGTACAGTAGGGTCATGAGGATATTCAAACAGATGAAAAGTATTACCTAGGACAGGTTCCACAAATGCAAACCCGAGTAGACCATATCACCCTATCAGCTATACTGGCAGGTTTGACACCCTTGGTACGGAGGGTTATGTTGTGTATACTTTCTTTGGTTGTAGTACCCAACAAAAAGGGTACAATATTTTTAGCACCTTTTACCCATCTTGTATGTAGGATGGAGAGTGATAGGACCATCTTCATGTGGGGATGCAACATGCTAGCCCATATATACCATGAGTTATGTCAGTTAGTGAGATATAAGCAAGAGAGTCTCACAGTATGCACACTATTACAGATTTGGTTATTCGATCATTTCACATGTACATGACCATAGGGTGTTCTTGTGATGGTAGATGTAGGTACACCTAAAGCCTTTGCTTATCCACTGGGATATTTTTGGTAGCATGGAGATATCCTCTATTGGAGGGTACATCTAGACCATGTACTAGGCATAGATGAGATATGGAGACCATACTATCGCATGAAAGAGTGGACAGATACATGACATCATATGAGACACTCACAGCAGCACAAGCTGCTAGAGGGTCATTCTAGTCACATAGTAATGTCATACTACTATGAAAGAGTGATGAGACAATTTGGTCTTATACAGGGGGTCCCTAGAGCAGTACCTCAGTACACACATATGATGAGATACTATCAGAGACCTGATGCTATACCTAGGCCATCAACATTGGACATCATAGAAAATGATACATATGAGAGAGAGGATAAAGAGGTAGCCCCCGATGAGGCCTATTCAAGCATGAGCAAGGACTACATCAAATACTAGAGTTTGAAGGGAACCCACCCCATCTTCCCTAATGAATATCCCACAGATGATCCAGTCCTTTCAGAGAGGACACACCAAGATAGTAGCGTAGTAGAGGAGGAGGAGGATCAAAGAGATAAGTAGGAGACCATCTCTGAGGGAGATCCCATGGAGGGGGAGAGAGAAGAGGAGAGATCAGAAAGGATTCCCCCAGCTAATAGTATCGGTGTGGATGAGCATATTGTTCATGCATCACCACTGAGATCATGATGACCTCCACGTGCCCATACAGAGACACCACCTTCGAGACCTAGAAAAAGAGAGCATGGAGAGAGTAGTCACTCCATTTCCCCACCATATAGACCCTTTAGTGATACCCAGAAGGGAGATCTAGGTATAAAACATGTATTTTATTTAAATATTTAAATTAATTTTTGAAGAAAAAGTACTAAAAGATAAATATATTTTAATTCTGCAGCCAGTGTAGCGAAGTGGAGGAGCTTCATATCTGAGATCCTGAAGGATACATGCCTATCCTAGTGACTAATATCCAGTGAGCGAGGTTCCCCATTGGTCACAGAGATCCCAAAAATCATGCAGATATCTTAGCTTGTGTCTAGCAAGAGCTAAGGTTATATAGAGAGAGAGGAGAGGATGATGGCTGACCTACGGAGATCATAGGAGCGTGTATATGAGCTTAGCATATCAAGGATCCACTTGTGGAATACCATTCAAAGATCTTCATCTTCACATCATAGACCAGAGATATTTGGGAACCATCGACCACCAGAGAATAGGGATAGAAAGAGTGGTAGATAGGGCATTGCGCCACATACATGTATCAAACTCAAAAAAACAAAAAATTATATATAGATTAAAAACTCTCTTTGCTAGTTATTTTTGTGATTGATTACTATATATTCACCAATAACATAAAACTTATTAGAAAGAAAGAACGTGTATAAATGTATTCAAATGTAATTTGCTAAAATCACATAACCTATAAAAAAAACATGACTATTTTATAAGGAATACATAAATACACAAGGAAAGAATGATGTACTAGGGATAATAACATTTCAAATGCATAATATTGATAGGTTCCTTAAAAGGCACACCATCCATATCAGCAGTTTTGTAAGCACCTGAACCAAAGTCCTCAATTACAACAAGAGGTCCAAGCCAATTAGGGCTAAACTTTCCTTTTTCACCAGGTAAAGCATTCACATTTCTTTGATTCTCATATAGCACTAAATTCCCCACTAAGAATGATCGTTCAATTAACTTATGATTATACTTCTTCTGAAGTGATTTATGATAAGCCTTTATATGTTCCAAAGCATTTATTCCTTGTTTATCCAATTCTAATTCTTGTAATCATTGTTCTCTAAATGTATCTTTGTCAATTATCCCGTGAAATGAAACACATAAAGAAGGTATTTCCAATTCCAAAGGCATAATAGCATCAATACCATAGACAAGATTATAAGGAGAAGTACCTGTGGCAGTACGAACACTAGTCCTATAAGCCCATAAAGCATAGGTAAGTTGGGTATGCCAATCTTTCACATGCTTATTAATTGTTTTCCTTAGAATTTGTTCAATGAATTATTTGATGCTTCAGCTTGACCATTAGATTAAGGATAATAGGGAGTCAAGAATCTATGTTGAATTTGATATTTCTCCAAGAATTTTGCGACTTATTTATTCTTGAAACAGGTACCATTATCTGAAACTATCGTCGAAGGAATACCAAATCGTGTTATAATATTGTTAAGAATGAAATCACAAATAACATCCGTAGTATTTGAACAGAGAGGGACAACTTCCACCCACTTTGTAAAGTAATATGTAGCTGCCAGGATGTACGTATGTTCTTGAGAAGAAGCCGGTGAGATTTTTCCAATAAGATCAAAACCCCATATACTAAAAGGCCATGGAGCAACTTCATTACGAAGCTCACGATCAGGACATGAATCAAATTACTATGTTACTGACATTGAGGATACTTATTAACAAACATGAACGAATCTTGTTCCATTGTTTGCCAATAATATCTCATTCTAATAATTTTATTGACTAAATATTTTCCACCAAAATGTCCCCGACAAGAACCAGAATGAGCTTCTCCCAAATCTATTAGAATTTCGGTTCTACCAAGATATCTTAATAGCAAACCATCATAAGAGTGTTTGTAAAGTGTATCTCCGAAAATGATATAACATGTTGCAAGATTCCTAATACAATTATGCATGTTCCTTGTTGTCGATTCAGGAAAAGTAACATCTTTCAAAAAATGAAAGATATGAGAATACCATTCATCCAAATGCAAATTGAAACAATCAGAGGTAACCTCATTGGAAATTGTAGGGTTTTTAAGAGTATGTATAGTAAATTGAAAGTCTTCAACATTATTCTCCAGATAAACCAAAGAAGTCAAGCTTGCCATGGCGGCTGCATGTTGATTATCTTTCCTAGGTAAAGTTTGAATTGTATAAGAAGAGAATTGTGAAAGAACATCAAGAGCCAAATATATATATTGCATCATTTTATCATTCTTAATCTAATAACCTCGTTTAATCTATTCCACAATCAATTGTGAATCTCCATAAATTTCCAAGTTTTTAATGTTAAGGGATGAAGCTTCTCGTAAGCCACCTATAAGAGCTTCATACTCCGCAATATTGTTAGTACAAGGAAAAGTAAAATTATATGACATAGGGATCAGTTTTTTTGTAGGAGGGATCAAGATAATGCCAACACCAGAACCTGTCTTACATCTAGATCCGTCAAAATATAATTCCCAAACATCATCATGTTTAATAACTAGAATGTTTTCATCGGGGAATTCTATTGAAGTAAAGCATGTATCAGAATGAGGACATTGAGCTTCAGCCAAATAATTTGTTAAATCTTGTCCTTTAATTGACTTTTGAGAAATGAAATTAAGATCAAATTTTGTAAGTAACATCACCACTTTGCAAGATGGCCAGAGAGATAAGTCTTTGAGAAAATATGTTTCAAAGGATCAAATTTAACAATCACATTGACTTCAACTTTTAATAGATAATGCTTGAGTTTCTGACAAGCATAAACTAAAGCTAAGCATTGTTTTTTCCAAATCTGTATATCTTTTTTCGTAATCAAGTAAAGTCTGACTAATGTAGTACATAGGTCTTTCCTTACCTTCACTATCATGCTGAGCCAACAATGCACTCACCGCATTTGGAGTGGCTGAAGTATACAGATAAAAGGGCTTATCAAATTGAGAAAGTTGCAAAATAGGAGGATTGGAAAGATACTCCTTAAATTTCTCAAAGGATTGTTTACATTCGTCATTCCAAGAGAAAGTGGTATCCTTTCTAAGCAAGGAATTAAAAGGAAGAGTTCTATCAGCTAAGTTGGAAATAAAGAGACAAATAGATTGAATTTTTCCTTGTAAACTTTGTAACTAAGAAATGTTCTTAGGAGGAGGCATATTAACAATAGCATCAATATTTTTAGTATCTACCTCTATGCCTTGCTTAGAGATTATAAACCCTAATAATTTACCAGAATCAACTCCAAAGACACATTTCTTAGGATTCAATCTCATATTGTAACTTCTAATCCTTTCAAATATTTGTCGTAAAATACTAACATGACCTCCTCTCTGTATAGGATTTTCCAAGATATCATCCACATAATCCTTAAGAATCTTATGAATGTAATCACAAAAAATCAAAGTCATGGCTCACTAAAAATTTTCTCTCGCATTTCTTAATCCATAAGGCATCATGACACAACAAAATGTTCCCCAGGGTGTTATAAATTTGGTCTTAAGTTGATCTTCAGTAGGAATAGAGATTTGATTATAGCCCGAAAATCCATCCATGAAAGATAATAGAGCATGACCCTTTGTTGGATCCACAATCATATCAATATGAGGTAACATGAAATCATCTTTTAAGGATGCCTTATTTAAATCTCGGAAGTCAGTACACATTCTTATCTTATTTTCTCCGTTTGAAACTGCCATAATGTTTGAAATCCAATCTGAGTAATCAATAGAGCAGATGAATCCAACATCCAATAATTTTTCAATTTCAGCCTTAACTAATAAGTCGATTCCTGGATTCATCTTTCGGATTTTCTTCTTCACAGGTTTAGCATTTGGTTTGAAAAAAATATTGTGAGTAACAGTCTTAGGATCTAAACCTGGCATATCTAAATATGTGAAAGAAAAAATATTCTCAAGTTCAAGTAAAATGGAAACCAACTGATCACGTTCATCTTGATTCAAACACTTCCCAATTTTTATGATCTTCTCAGAGTCATTTTCATCCACTTGAACCCCAATAGTCTCAGTTATTAGAAAATTACATTGTATCGGAGAATCCATTGGTAAAGGAGAAATATCATGTTCATCATATTCTCAAAAATAAGCTTCTATATTTAGAAAATAGGGCTTCCTTCTTTTATGATGAAACATAGTTAGATCCTCATAAGCTCCTAAAAAATCTGCTAAGGCTTCATCTTCGAGAAAAACATCCAAGCTAGGTTTTTGATCCATGTCGAGGAGGAGTGGGTTAACCAACTTTAAATGTCCACCATAGATATGATTAACATTGAGAGGAAAATTTGATGGTTTCTTGTAAGGATTAAACCCCAATCCATATGTATAATCATAAATTTTGTCGTCCAAAGGTATTTGTATACCTTGTTTGTATTTACCACATCATTTCCCATCAAATTTTGATTTCTTGTGCAGATGATAATCAGAACCATATCTATCGGCCATATCAGATTGAGTCAAAGAAGCTACATATGTCACAATGTCATAGCAATCAGGTTTTATTGTTTCAATTATTTCTTCAATCAAGGTAGAAACAAAGTTACTTTTTAATTCCGCAAAAAGTGGGGAAGGAGTAAAAACTTGTTCTTCAAACCCACTTTGTTGTTTCATGAATTCCAAATCAAAAAATTTATATTCTCTAATAAAAGAAGGATTAAAATCCAACATTCCCCAATCATCCCCAATCAAAGAAGAAGATGAAGCTTCAGTTTGTTTAATCTCAAGTGGCCTTTCAGGTTCTTTACTTGGTTGGAGACGTTCATAAACTTTAGAATATTCCACATTTAAGCAAGGATTCAGTGCATCATCCGCATGTAGCGTATACATAAAATTGTTATAAATAAACCTAACCTTTCGATGAAGAGTAGAAGGAACTGCATGCATAGTATGTAACCAAGGTCTACCTAAAAGAAGGTTATAATTGAGAGGTCCATGCATAACATGAATAGGTGTATTGAGAATAACCAGACCAACCTTAACAGGTAGCGTAATAATTCCCAAAGTTCTCTTTGCAATATTATCAAATCCACGAATAGGGACATTATTAGGTTTAATAGTTGTAAGATAAACCTTAATTTATTTAAGTAAATCCATGCTACAAACATTAAGCCCAGATCCATTGTCAATTAATGTTCTACGAATGATACTCTAATTAATAGAAACAAAAACCATAAGAGCATCATATTGATTCTGCACCTCAACAGAAGGTAAAGCATTGTCAATAAACACAATAGGAGGTACAAAAGGTAAATCATCATCGGTAAACACAATAGGAGGTACAAAAGGCATAGTATGCATGCACTCCAAAAAAGAATTAATATTCTCTTGGTTAGGAGGCGAAGCAGGAATGGTAGATATAGCCTTTTGCAATGCCTCATGATATGTCGGGGAAGTTTGAAGCAATTCCCATAAACATATCTTAGTGGGAGTGGCATGCAATTGTTCAACTAAGTCATACTCCTTAAAGGAAGATGGCAACCTAGGTGCTTGAGGAAGCATAGGTTGAGAAGGAGGTAAAGAAACCAGAATAGTAGGCTGAGGGTTATTCTGTGTGCGATAAGCATGTGAAATGGAATTTGTGTTATCAAATAAATCCAAAGGATCTCTAGGTTTACCCTTAATTTTTATTCAAGGACATCCTTGTACCATCAACAAAGTTTTAGGATATAACATTCTAGGTGCATCAATGTTGCAAATAGTGGAACATGAAGGTAACCATGCACACACCCTATGGTAAAGGTCAATTGAAGAGGTTGTAGAGGAGGATGGAATAGGAATAGGATCAATGGAGATCTTATTCAAACAATTTCCATCCTCACTTCCATGTACCTCATTAGGGGATCTATCCTCTTTTGCAATAAAATCCTCATCAAAGTGTTCAAAACAAAGAGCATACATGTTGAACACAAAGTAGCACTACAAGCATGAAAAATGTAAATGTTTTTTGTATTTTTAAAGAAATTTTGTGATTTTTTTTTGAAATATAAATGCAAGAGCATAAAAGAAATCTACATTTATATGCATGTAAGATCTATCATAAAATGCATATCTAACACCAAAAAGAAAGAGTTGTCATAAACGGGTTCACCAAAATGTATGCTGGGAAATATGGATAAGGTTTAGAACAATGGGGGTTTGCACATAAAAGAGACCCTATGCCTCTATTAACCACATACATGAAATTCTAATGATAAGGAATATAAATCAGGAAATGTTTGCAAAGAATAATGAAATTAGATAGAATGAAATACATACCTCATAACATAGTAGATCTGGAAATACCTATTTTCTGGTGCCTGTATCGAGTTTCTAGAAATTATGCAACCGGATCTAGAACAGAAACACAAAGACAGAGAAAACCAAGAAATAAATTTCTTTTCTGAGCCAGGTCGACCTTTACCCAAATATGGGGGCACAATTGTGCCCCTTTATGTCAACCTTGACCTGCATTGCTCAAACAGAAATTCTGTTCTCGGATCCTGAAAGTTTGCCGAAAAGGGTATCCAAATCTTCTCTACAACTCCCAAAACAAAGAATGTAGATATCGTAAAATGGTTTTTTGGGGTGGCTATATAGGGTTTTGCCTTAGTCAAACCCCTGTTTTGGTGATTTCCACCTCCATGAATAGTCGGATGTAATAGAATATGTGTGTGTTGCTCGTAGCAAGATCTTTGAATGTGCAATGCCAAGATCTAATACTCTAGATCAAAACCCTAGAATGAATTAAAATGAGAGATAAATTCATATATTTGAATATGATAAAGAAAGCATACCAATCCCCCAAGGCTAAAGTACTCCTACCAAACTCACAATCCGTAGTTGCTACCCCATGATTGTATCTTTTGAATGCTTGAATGTTGAAAATAGTAGATCAAAGAAGAAGGAAGGATTGCAGAAATATTTCTTGCTCCAATGAATTTCCACAATAACTTGTCCACAAAATGATTGCTTGCATCAAGGCATCATCATATCTTGTCCTCCTATATCGTCCTCTTGCTTTCTTGCGTCATCATCATGTCAATTGAAGGCAAAAGAGAGTGCTTATATAGATATTTCAAGGTAAGCCTCCTAGGGAAATGTGAGTGCCCCTATTTAAAACTTCACCTTGAATTATGGTGCAATCACAATAGCCAACTAAGGAGGAGATTCATTAATTAAATTTTGGATAAAAACCCTTCCACATTCGGATCTAGGGGCCAATTTTGAATTTAGGGCCTCGCTATGATCCAAAATTGAAAGTGAGAACCAAAACCTAACAAAGGTCAAGGTTGACCTCGACCTTGAACTTAGGTTTCAGGCTAGTCAACTTAGAGTGCTAGTGAAGTTTCTAGGTCGGCCAGAGACCTAGGATGATGGGAAAACATAACAAAGTGCTGGAAAAGGGCACAAGGGCCTAGAAGAAAGGTGATGAACCCTAGGATGACCAATACATAGGTCCTACCTAGAAAATAGAGCTACAAAGAAGGAAATCAAGGAGAATCCTCAGGATCCTAACCCTAATTTCACCTAGAAACAAAGAATTACCAAGTGTAGATGCATCCTAAATGCAAATATATCATGTAAATACACTAAATGAGGGTGTTAAACCCACCAAGATGGAAGTGCTTCCATTTTAAGATGATACAATACTAATGAAAATTTCTGATCCTTTATGGATTATCAATCTCCCCCTTTGGCATTATTATAAAAAACTGATATGTACAGTATATACCAAGTGTTGTAATTTTTATAATTTTACATTGACCCCCCCTATGTGCATGCCTCGGTATGTAGATACAATGTATGTACATGTTTCCCCATTTTTTGAAAGTAATGTAAAACTTACAGCTTTTCAAGACTGTGCGAATGAGATTTATTAATGGCTTCCATAAGCTTTTCCCATTTCTCCTTTAGGTGCTCTAGGGTCATTTACTCCAATGTGATTTGAGTGTGCATGTCATAGATTCTTTCTACTACTGACATCTCTAGGTTGGCAAGTAGAGTCTTTTCCATAGTCATGTGTGTCATTAGCAATGTGAGATTTGGTAGTAACATGGCTTGTAGCTCATTTAATTCATCTCTGATTCCTTTTGTATTTCAAGTCTTAACTATTTGGATTCAACTAGCTTTTCATAATGCAGTTGGAATGCATTTGGCTCAATTGAAATACTTTGTGCACTAGCTTTTAGATCTTCATTTAACTTAGCTATATGTGCATCATGCTCGGTAGTGAAGTTCTCAATAGTGCACAACTTTTGAACTAAGGTAACTAATTCTAAAATAATAGGTTCTAATGTAGTTACCAGTTCAGAAATTTTCACCTTACTCTCTGCCACTTCTTGGCTGATTTTATCTGTGAGTTTGTAGTAATACTTCTCTTCTTCTCTTTCCTCAATGACCTTCTCAACATCTATATTTTGTTGTGTGATTTTTTCGGTCAGAACTGCAAGTTGATCAATGATGGGTGCATTTTGATCAAACTATGTGTCAGGAACTACCTGCAATAGAATCTCCTTTTTTGTTTCTAGGACTTGAGTATTTTTGTGTTCCATTCTTAGCTTTTCCTATTGTGCTTTCCTTTTGCATAGCTCCCTATACCTTGTCAATGACTCAGTATCAAGTGTTCTTGGATCACAGTCGGGTATTTCTATAATCTCCTCAAGTGTAACGGGTGCTTTATTTTTCTTATTCTTCTTTTTCTTTGGAATGTTGCTTGATGCAGGGGAAAGAGGTATGATAAAAAGAGCCTTTTGTTTCTCACTTTCTCTTGTTGATTTCTTGGGAGGTGTGATGCCTTGGTTAGGTTTCTCAGTTAGTACCTCTTGGTCAATTGTAGACGTCTCTACTTCAACCTTGTCTTGACTTGTAGCCTTGTCTACCTTTCCACTATCCTCTATGGGTGCATCACTTGGTTTTTCCTCTCTACTATTATCTATTTTATTATCCCCTTGTTCCTCACCTTTTTCCATCAGTATATCTACTTCATTTTCAGATGGTGTCTGCTGTGATTCAATCATGATATTTATTGCTTGCATTAATAAAGACATATTACCTGGTATTTGTGCCTGTGCAACATCAACAATGTCCTTTTTCCTTATTTTCTCAATGGCAATATTTACATCTTCAATAGCCTTTGCATCATTATCACAATCATCGTGAGTGTTATCTTGTATAGTTATATCTGGTTTTTCTCCTAATGATTATAATATTTGAGGAATATAATCCATGACCTTACTTGCCTCTGTGGTCAAGTCAATGGGATTGACATCCTCGGTGTTGTTGATGAAAATGTGCTCAGGCCTTAGTGTGGCCTCTTTTTCCTCGGTGTGAGCAGTCTCAGTTAAAGCTAGCACCTGCTCGGGTGGATTAAAGATTTGAGTCCAAATCTTATTGCTCTCAATGTCTATATCTTCAATATTTTTCTGCAATACCTTATATGCTCTGATCTTTGCAGAAAATTTCTTGGCATACTCCTTCATGGTTGAGTCAATTTCTTCAACTGACGAGTTGGGCATGAATGCAACTACGGATTTCTCCCTCATCTGCCAAATTGTAGAGGTACATACTTGTAAGATACCATCATCTTAATGATTACTTCTTCTATTTTATTCTGATCCTCAATAGACATATTTCCCCATTGTCTAATCTTATGATGTGTTATACTGTCTATTTTGATGATTGACTCTGCAATTTCATCAATTATCTTTGGTATTTTGGCCTTTTCTTCTTGGACCCTTTTTATAGAAAAATATAACCTAAGTGATGCAATAAATGCTTCACCGACCACTCATTTGACAAAGTGCAGATGCTCAGTTAACACACCAAATTCTTCAGCTCAATGAGTATACAATACTCAGTACAAAGTGTCATCTTGGTTGTCTTCCACATGTTTACCGATGATGCTTGGTATATAGTGTTAACTTGGTTATCTTTCATATGTTTACCGATGTGCAATTTATTCTCAGTTTATATTAACCGACTAGACTAGATTCACATAACATAACATGCAATACCATAGTGCATCTTCATTCACGCTAATTTGGCATATTCTTAATGAATATAGGAACTGGTGTAAAATACAACTTTGTAGAGTGAAGTTCCATACTTACTTGTGTTGCTTAGGTGGGGATGGTGGGATCACCTGATCTATTAGATGAGGTGTCACCAAATGTAGTGCTTGGTTCAACATTATCATTTTTTGAAGCTCTCCTCCACATTTTATTTATCACTCTCCTGATGTCTTCAATAGTATTTCCATTTGTAAAAGTGCTTGACTCTGTCACTTGGTCTCTGCAGTCCTTGCTTAAGTGACCGACCTCATGACATTGTAAGCATGCCATTCCAGGGTTAGTCCAGTTACTAGGTCTTCTTATCTATTTACTCATACAGTTAGCAGCTATATGTCCATATCTACCACATGTTGTGCAATTTACCCAAGTGTTGTAACCCCAAACATATGTATTACTGACTCTTCTCGGTTGAAATGCATTTTCTTATTCTTTAGCTTTCTAGACTTGCTTTATCCTTTTTCTGCATTCATGAAATGTGTGGCCATGCATTTTACAAGTAGAACAATGTTTTTCCATGTAATATATCTTCTTTGGTTGGTTCAACTTAGATCTACATTCATGTGCTTTGTGTCCATGCTTGTTATAGTTATAACAATTACCTATGAATGTAGAAGTAGTTTTAGGAATAATTTTTGCTTTGATCTTGCGGACATTTGGTGTGTGGCTTGGTTTTCCACAGTGATTACATGAACGCTTCTTTGGTCTTGGATTTGTGTAGACATTCCTTTGATCAACTCAGTTTGATGATTCTCCATGCTCGGTATACCCTAAAATGGTGTTGTTGTTGAGTCTTCTTTGTCCATTCAGAAATTCATCCATTCTTTTTGTACTGTCTTCATCTTTCTTGATCATATCATTATGTTGTTGAATTTTTTCTTCATGCTTCAGTTTCTCATTTTCTTCTTTTAGTTCACCAATAACTTCCAATTTTCCATTAAGTTCTATGTTCACTCGGTTGGCCTCATGACTCATAAGAACTATTTGATTGGTGATCTTAATGTGATGTTCAATAAGTCTCTGTATCTCAGATTCTTTCTCTTGCAATTTTTCAGTAATCTTTCTCCTGTCATGAATAGCTAAAGTTATTTCTTGTTGAGCTTGTCTTGCATTGTTCATAACATCAATCATTCGTACTATATGTGTCTCTTGACCGATCTGCAGTACTTTCACTTTTTCAGTCAAATGTTGATTGATTTCATTTAGGTATTTAATGGTTCCTTCAGATGTGTTAGATGTATTACCATATCCAGATCCAAATGAATCAAATTGGTTAGGTATCTCTTCTTCATGATTGTCAATTTCATTGTAGCGAGATGCCATGATTTTTCTTTCAGCCAATAACTCTTTCATTTTGTTTCTTGCCTCTTTGTATTGCTCAAAGAAAATCTATATTTGTAACTTCTGATTCTCAATATTTTTATCAAGCTTATACCTTTCCATTGTATGATCTTTTCTCTCAAGTGATTAAACTTTTCCAACTAAGATATCTAGCTCTGATACCAATTCTTTTCTCTCAAGTGATTAAACTTTTCCAAATAAGATATCTAGCTCTGATACCAATTGTTGGAATAAGAGAAGGGTGTGTACTAAGAGGGGAGGGGTGAATCAATACCCTTAAAACTTTTGTCAATTAACCTTTAGTAATCATTACTTTCAAAACTGACCGTTATAGCTTTTCTACTTCATGCATGCAATGTCATAGAATAAATGTAAAAGCATGTAAATAAACATTGAAACATTCATGAAACTCATTAACTCATGACACAAGTATTTGATAACGTAGAAACCCTTGTTAGAAGGTAAAAACTATAGTGGGGATGAAACCCACAAAGCTTCACTATCTGCAGAATGGAAGGTGCATGTTAGGGATACAAGTTGTGATCACTTCTGACGATCTTACCCTATTAGGAGTAACATGTTAGACTTGTTAAGTCTACTCGGTTAAGATATTTTAGCAACACAATGTATGTGTGCACTCGGTTAAGAGATTTACATAAAGACTATTAAGTCCACCTTGTTAAAGGATTTTTCAGCTTGCTACAATTTTTAGAGAGTAACAAAATATGTATGACCTGATAGCTTGCAATATTGAACTGTTGATTACAGATCCATTAAGTTCACAAAATGTATATCACCTTATTGTGATGAATAATACCTCTATTCTTCTCGGTAGCCTTGAATGTAGTTCTTCATAACTAAATTCTTCTTTATCTGTTCTTCTGCATGAAAACCTCTATCTGATCCATAGATGTCCTTGTCAGATACAATCATCATGTTCTTGATTGATTAATACATCTATATATACAACATTTTGACCTAATTAGGTTTCACACTTTTCTTGAGAAAACTCTATGATCAAAGGTTTACAACTTGACTTTGATCTCTTAGTTTTCAAGAATACAATCAGTTAAATAATTAAATCCATCATTTACACTTTTTTGATCCACAAGAAATGGTTATCCAACTAGGCAAAAATCTATTTTGAAGACTAAAGTGCTTTAGCTAATGTGTTGTTTGATATCCTCTTTTTACGGTGAAATTTTGTCTCTCGATGTAGACTAGTGCTCGGTGATGTCTCTGAGTATTGGTGCTTGGTGATGTCTCTGTAGACTAATGCTCGGTTGTTATACTGCTCAGTGTTCAAAACATTTCGGTGACCACTATGTTCGGTGAATGTTGCTGCTCGATGAGTGTTGTCACTCAGTGATCATGACTGACCAAAACTGTCTGCTTGTATACTAATGAAAACTTCTGATCCTTTATGGATTATTAGCATAACATGTTTTATTTTTCTTCTACATGTATTGGAGAATGAATTTGGGGTTGCAGTTTCAGATTTACACATGTTACATCTAATTAGGCTGACGTAGTTAATGTTATCTTGTGTTGTGAACAATATGTAAAGGCATAAATATTCCAAAGATTAATGCATGAAGTGCATGTGATTGAGTATGGTGTGTTGTAAAGTGTGAAGGTGTGAATGTGCAAACAAGTAGTGATGAAGTCAGTTTCAAATGTATAAAATAATAAATTGTAATTATCATTTCTCAGAATGTGTTTGTCTTTAGTTCAATAATATTAATTCATTGTAATCATTCTTATTGTATCTTTCCCCGAAGAAGTGATCTTAAATGAATATAATGTATGGTTCCCTAAGGATGTGTACCTTAGCCTACAAGTCCAAAGCAGGAGTAGTGTGATTCCTTGGTCTTTGGCCTAAAACATTGTAATTACTTTTTATATAGTGAGCTTTATTCTCACCGTGGTTGTTCCCACATTGGGTTTTCCACAAAAAATCTTGGTGTCTATGTGTGTTTCTCTTTCTATGCCAGTTATTTACTTCCCCACATATGTTAATTGGAATGAATGGTTGATTAATTGTTAAACAACTAGTATCAGCACATGTTTTTTGAATAAATAGTCTAGTAGTTGAGTTAGATCTAGGATTTGAACGCTATGTTTGAATCTAAGAAATAATTTGATGTTATGGAAACAAAAGAATGGGACATTAATTCTATAGTAGATCTTGAAGGTGAATTGAAACTTACTCTTGATGACATGGATGGATATTAATAAAAATGGAAGAAAATAAAAGAATGCATTACCCATTTGAAGAAGTAGATTGAAGAAGGAAAGAAGAATGCTAAAAATATTGAAACAAAGAAAAAAATCATATCCAAAGAACGTTTCAAGCTTGAAGAAGTGTCCATGTTAAGTAAGGAATCAGAAGAAACAAAAGAACAAAGTAAGTACAAAGATTTCACTAATATTGAAGAAGAGATTGTGATGTTAAGAAAATAGTTGAAAGAAGAAAAGGAACAAATTGAAAATAACCTGGAACTTAAAGGTGACATTGATCTATTTGATGAAACACTTGGTTTTCAAAAATCTTATAAAGAAAAAGGTGGTCTTAGATTTGACAGGGGAGAAAGCTCTAAGACTTTGAGAAGAGATGACAAGGGAAAGTAAATATAAAGGATGAATCAAGAAGGATAGTGAAGATAAAAAATGCTTCACACTAGTACATGGAACAAGAAGAACTTTAGAAAGCTTGCCCCTACTCAAACCAGGTACTCTTCATCTTTCAATGTTAAATGCTTTTCGTGCAACAAGTTTGGTCTCAAGTCTAATGAATTTATAAGTAATATTGGATATCAACCATTTAATGGTCAATTCTATGCTTGCAATAAGTTTGGACATAAGGAAGATGAATGCAAAAGTATAATTATGAGAAATGGATTTGCGAATGTAAACAATTGTATAAACGTTTAGTATTTGAATGGATATTTCTATTCTTGAAAAAAATATGGGCACAAGGTTGTTGAGTGTAGATCTAATTGAAAAAATAATGAAAGTGGTCCACAATAAGGTCCTACTTGTTACAATTGCAAAACAATCAGGACACGTTGCTAGGTTTTACAGAGGAAAGAATGAGAATACCTTTGTTTTGATAAAAAATATTGACATGAATGAGGAAAGAGAAAATATGTGGAAGAAATGGGTAAAGAAACTTGAAGCGAAAGTGGAAGCTAATTCAAATCATGTGTCTATACTCCTTGGTGGTGCAAATGTTTCCTTTGAAAACTAAATAGTAAGCATTGCTTCAGGGGTAGATTTTCTTGCAGATATTAAGAAACCCTTGATGGTGTACTGTCCTAAATTATAAGCACTTATAATTAGATTCTCAATTAGGCCCCATATTAGTGTCTTCAGGTTTTCATGTTCGATATGCTTGATCTAGCCTAGTACTACTTACCTTTCTGGAATTCTCTCCGTATTCCTAACTCCAAAAACCAATTTCATCAATTTTTGATGGAAATAGGTCATCCCAACTAACCTATTCCCTGGTTTTCTCCTCAAAATTTGAATTGGGGGCCCATCTCAATGATTAAGTGGGAATTATAGAATCCCATCAGCCTCCTCCGAGTTTTAAGCCCAAAAATATTGTGAGAGGTATATAAAATCCCTATCTCTCCTCATTTAGGGATTCAAGTTCAATATTTTATATCCACAATAAATATTTGAAGGCAAACATTCCAACATTCAAGATCAAGACTTTATTTCAAGTATTCTTAAAACATCCAAAGCAGTCTTTGAAGGAAATCTTCTCCATTGTAGCAAGCTTCTCTCCCACATGAAGGCCAAGTAGAAGAGACCTCAATCAAGCAATAATATCCTTTACCCATTCACATTCATTCATCCATTCTTTAAGGCAAGATTCAATCAACCATAACATCCATGGAGATTTGAGGAGTATTTGTAGATCTATGCTTTTGTGAAGAGTATCCTTGATTCTTCTCTATATTTTAAAATCAAATAATTATACATAACTACATTCAAGAAACTTTCAATCATCTTCATAGACATTATGACACCATGTCCATTTATGAAGGTATACACTTTTAGATTGTAGATCTAATATCTAATTTATATTTACAATATTTCCTTTCATGAAAATTCATTTCTAAGAAGAAGAAGAAGAAGAAGAAGAAGAAGAAGGAGGAGGAGGAGGAGATGTTTTATATGTTGAAGGTTTAAGACATAATTTTTTGAGTGTTCGACAACTAGTTGACAAAGGTTATAATTTACAATTCAAGGATTGAAAGTACAAAATCATTGGAAGCTCTGGAGTTGAGATTGCATCAAGAAGAAAGAATAAAGGTAATGTATTTGATTTTAATAGTGTAGAAAATATATGTTTGATTGCTTAAGTTGAAGAAAGTTGGTTATGGCACAAAATATTTTGTCATGTGAACTTTGACAACATTGTGAAGATAAGCATTGCTAAATCAGTGAGAGATTTACCTAAATTTTGAAGCCTGCTAATACGATGTGTAAGAATGTCAGTTGGGTAAGATAACTAAATCTACTTTCAAAAGAAAGACTTCTTCTTCAAGTGGATTGTTAGATTTGGTACATACTAATTTGTGTGGTCTTGCTAGAACTAAAAGTTATTATGGAGATAGGCATTTTATATTATTCATTGATGACTATTCAAGGATGACGTGGGTTACATTCTTAAAGGAGAAATCTGAAGCTTTTGAATAATTCAATATTTTCAAGGCTGATGAGCCCAAATAATGGCTCATAGTTAGTAAGTTTTCTCTATTTTGGTCATAGGTTTGTGTCACTGATAGAGTCTTGGGACTTGGTTAATAGGTGTCTTTTGATTCTTTTTATGAACTAACTTCCATAGACATGAAATTATCTTTTAAATACCTTTATGGATGATGAACACTCCTATATGATTATGGCTATGCATTCTATATATTAATCTTAACTATGGTTGGATGAATTTTATTCTGACAATAAATGGATATATGCATTGCATGTCTTTGTGCAGACTAATATCATAATGCATGGGTAATTAATGAAGCAGCACAGTCAAGTTGGCGCTCAAGGAGATTCATTCCATGCATGAGACCAAGGACCAAGTCAAGATGGTTGAGCAGTAGCCAACAATTGAAGAAGTAATATCTGATTGACTACAGCTCGCATAGAGTATGTTATGAAGCTTTATTGATCATTCTTGAAAATGAGTAAATCTAGGAAGAAGTCATGTTATATCTTCTCTGCAACCAAATAGTTAATAGTTCCTCATTTGTTGATGGTCTTCCTTCTTTCCTGCAAAAGCAACAATGTATGCCTGCCTATTCCTTTGGGCGTAGACTTTTTAGTAGCTAGTTACTTAGTATTCTTTGCTTATAAATAAACTTCTGAAACTTTCCCAAAGGTTAGACAGAAGTAGAACACAATTTAATATAGAATTTATGTTTTCAGTTTAAGAATATTCTCAATTTAGTTTCCAGCTTATGATGTGTAACAACACTTTGGAATGAATAAAATGATGACGTTTTGAGTTTATAAATTTTACTTGAGATTAGGATAAAGACAAAAATTTATAAACTCAACTAAAATTTATAAACAATTACTACAAGGGGAATGCACATGCATTTAGGTACACTACCTAGAGCTCATTGCTCAAATTCTACAAGGGCAACAACCCAAAGGAAGGCTCACTGCCTTACAACAATTAGATGAACAATAATCCACTAACCATGAAATGATTGATGGCATCTATGTTATGTCAATACCATTCTAATGAAGTACACAATACATCATATCTCTGCCTCATTTGCAGATTCCACTCATACCTCTTTGCACACTCTCTCATACACACACGATCCTCTCACCAAAAGGATATAACATTTATACAATTAATCAACTTATTTCTTCAAGGTTAGACAAGGACCTAATTTACAAGTATTTAATCAAATATATGACAATAATCAATGTAATCCAAGACATGTCGACAAAGACATAATAAGGATCCAAATCTTCATCTTTCAACACACTCCAGCCCCATAAATCACGCCTCAATCCATCACAACACACTACACCCCCATGTTGGTCAAGAACAATAAGAATGTCAATACGCCACAAGAAAATCACCAAATCTGATCACATATCTCAATTTGATCCAACAATACAAATAGGACACAATCTAGAAACATCAACAAGCAACGTGAAATGCCATAGTTACAACTAAAACAACTTTGTCTCAGAATTCACCATTATCTTTGCACTGTTCAATAGGAACACCAATCAATAACTTCTGTCACTTAAGAAAAATAGTTTGTTAGCATCCAAATAATGAACCACTCAAGCTGAGGACACACATCCATGTCCTAAAATCACCACCGAGTTAGCAACCAGAAATATTGCACAACCGAACCACACTGATCGAAATGTTGAAACACTGTCTCTTCCTGAACATCCAAAATACCAGTCTCTGATCAATAATCTATAACTCACTCAAATCACCACACGAGCCTCTGTAAATTGACATAAGTCAACTACATACATCCTTGAAACCATCTGTATGTTTGCATCATCTGGTCTTCAATACAGTATCCATACCAAAGCAATCTTCTCACTGAACATACTAAGAACGCTGACATAAATAAATAAATATGTTGACATCAAAGATAAAACATTAATGTCAGCACATATATGCATGATAATCCAAAAATCTCCCAACAATGGTTATGGTTGGGGGAGTGGAATGAACAACATAATTTTATAGGTTGTTTTGATAAAAAAAACATTATTCAAGTGGGAGCTACTTGGAGATAGTTATGATAGGTTAATTTTATAAATATGGTAGTAGCGAATGAGGCTATCTTCCTCCTGATGGAAATAGAAGTGGGAATTCACTTTATTTGGGTGGTATCCACCTTTTAATTTTTATCTGTAGGAATAACTACTTTGATAGTGTCAAAAAAGGATTGAGTTAGGTCAATTTGAATATATGCCCTAGGCTAAACATGTACTTTAGCACATATTTCAAAATATTGTTTATACCAAATGACCTTATTTAGTTAAGAGAAGATGTCATATAGGAAGGGGCCAAAGGGTAGGTTAAGGAATGAAAAGAACCGAACTAGGGTATTTTGATTTGGAAATTGATGTCCCAAGCTCAACATAACATGTTTGGTCGTATATAATCCATAAACCAGACTGTAATACAAGTTGTACATGGTTTTGGTCAACAGAGATGTAGGAGATATACCGTGTACCTAGCCCCTTGAAAACCTATATAGCCCAACCCTTGAACTCCAATTATTGGAGTCTATTTGAAAAATCTTGTTTAGATGGGACACCTCTAGAAAAGGATGATGGATTTTGCTTTTATAATTAGCCGATAGGCTTTATATTATGGACTTCACTTTCCACAATTATCCACTAAACCTATCTCACATTTTAAAACCACCTTAGTCTCATGTTAAACCATTTTCAAATCAAATTGTTGGTGCTGGACCAAAAAATATAACAATAAAAAAACTCTTTTCAATGATGTCAGATAAGATTGTAATGATTTTGTATTGTTGTAAAAAAATTTAAAATATATATAATTAAATATTATTAATAAAAAAAGAATGCACACAAAAGAAAAAAATGATAATGTATTATTATCTTATTTTGATAGGAACATCTTTTAATATTATCTTATTTTCTTAAGATATTCTATCTTTTTTATGGTTCAAAAGTGATCAAAGGAAAATCATTTAAAAGAAAGAATTAGCTTATTCTTATTATTCTTTTTTCTTCTTCTTTTTAAAGGATTATTTTTCATTATATTTAAAATATATTTTATTATTTATATTTTTGTGATCACACCAACCCAGCAAAGGTGGGCCCAAATTGACATTAACACCATTTGGGCCAAGTTGCACCATTAACAATGCAACCACTTACCACAACACCACAAGGTGATCCTCGTATTTTTATGAAATTAATAATAATAATAAAAAAATAAATATTAGAATTAATTTAATTATAAATTATTTTATTAATATTTCAATTATTATAGAATAATTATATTTTTATTTTAAAATCCATCTTTTTATTTTCCAAAGAAAGACATAAAAGACAAAGAAGGCACATATTATGACAAATTTGTAGTGTACGATCCTCATCAAGCGATCCCCGAATACATTGTGCATTATAAAAACCTAACACTTAATCCTACAACTATCTCTTGCAAATCTCGTCATTAATTGCCCAAAACGTCATCAATTGTTTATATATAAGGAAAACATTTATAGATTTAATTATATTATACAATTAATAATATAATATAAAATACACTTAAATTCCATCTACAGTTTCCTATTAGCTTATCCTTGAACCTTTTCTAGGTACAAGTGCTAATTAGATATTACTTCAATGATTTCATTAGAGATTGTGATTGATTGAGTGCTTCCCTAAATCCCATCTACTCCTCCTTCAAACAATCTTCTTTCTTTAACATTTTCTCTCC
>MU226379.1:1873673-1893944 GCA_018584345.1 Thuja plicata | reverse complement strand
AGATGCACTTAACACTTTTCTTATCAAATTTCCTTTCTCTAATCTCATCTGGAATATGAGCATATGCTTCACATCCAAACACTCTAAAATACTTAACATTTGGTTTCCTCCCACTCCATGCTTCTTCAGGAGTAATGTTTTGCAAACAACTTGTGGGAGATCTATTTAAAACATGAGATGCAGTATTAACAGCCTCATCCCATAGAAACAAAGGAAGATCCTTGGATTGTATCATACAATGTGCCATTTCTACTAAAGTCCTATTCTTCCTTTCAGCAACACCATTTTGTTGAGGAGTATATCTAACAGTCAGTTCCCTCTTGATTCCATGATACTCACAAAAAGATTTGAACTTGTTATTCACATATTCTCCACCATTATCAATTCTAATTCGCTTGATCTTCTTTCCACTTTCGTTTTCCACAAGAGCTTTAAACATTTCAAATTTGTTAAATACTTCATCCTTTTGCTTTAGGAAGTAAACCCAAACTTTTCTTGAAAAATCATCAATGAATGTTAAGATGTACCTAGCTCCTCCCTTTGATGTGGGATTCATAGGGCCACACAAATCACTATGGACAAGTTCAAGGCTTTTGCTTGCCCTCCATGTAGACCTCTCAAAAGTGTCTCTATGTTGTTTACCAACCATGCATCCTTCGCATACATTTGTGTTTACCTTTATCCATGGTAGTCCATCAACCATATCCATTTTTGAAAGCATAGCCAAACTTTGATAGTTTAAGTGACCATATCTTTGATGCCATAGCTCACTTAAGGATGATCTTATAGTAATATAAGATTTCTTATCAACAGATGCTAAAAATTTGTAGATGCCACCATTTTCAACTCCTGTGGCCACTATCTTGTATCCATCATTAATATTCTTGATCAAACACTTATCTGAATAGAACTCTACCTTATAACCATGTAGAGTTATTTGACTCACTGAAAGAAGATTTTTGGTTAACTTAGGTACAAGATTCACATTAGTTATTTCCAATTGTTTACCACCATTTCCTTTCATGGAAATTGTACCTATTCCTTCAATATCATGTGAACTATCATCACCAAGAAATATTCTTCCACCTTTTGTTTCTTCTAAAGAGATAAAAATATTTTTGTTGTAAGTCATATGTTGGCTAGCTCCTGAATCAATATACCATGCATTTCTTGAATCTCCTTGAGCAGCTAAAGAAGCTATCATTATATGATGATCACCCTCTTCTTGAACAAAATTTGATTGTCTTCTTTGATTAAATCTCCCTTGTGATTTCTTAAAACATTGATCAATTTTATGTCCTTGTCCACAATTATAACATATGATAGCACTTTCTCCTTTTAACTTACTTTTATAATTTTTCCATTCATTTTGTTGCCTTTGATAACTTTGTCTATTTTAATTATCCCTTGGTTGACTTCATTGCCTTTGATTATTTCTATGTTGATTCCCTTGATTTGTTCTTTGATTTGGATACGATCTTCCTTGATTGTAATTCTTATATTTTCTTCTAGCTATAAATGCTTGACTCTTGTTAGACTCACTTGTTAACTTTTTAAGCCTTTCTTCTTCATTCAACAAAGCACCATACACTTCTTCTAACTTGATATTCTCAAATTTCCCAGTTATTTCCAATATACGAATAAAATTATTGTACTCATCTGGAAGGCTTTCAATTAAAAAATCTATGATTTCAGAGTCTTTATACTCAACCTTCATCATTGAAAGTTGATTTCTTAAATTTTTCAATTTAGCAATATGATCGTTCATGCTATCTCCTCCTTTCATTTTCAAATGAGTTAATTGCCTCTTAATGTCCATCACTTTTAACTTACTACTTCTTTCATACATTGTTTTCAAAGTTTCCCATATTTCTTTTGTTGTTTTAAAATTTTGAACATGAGGCCTAATCCCTTGACTAATTTGCCATAAGAGTGTAGCACGTGCATTCAAATTCATTTTATCTCATTTTTCATATTTGGCTTGATCTGTAGGTTTTTCTTCTATGGCTAGTTCCCATAAACCTTTCATTTGTAAAATTAACTCCATCTCACATTTCCAACTAGCATAATTAGAGCCATCTAATTTTTCACTAACCACAATATTAGACATCTCAATGGCAGCCATATCAACAACTCAGTAAAATTCCCAAATACAAAATCACATAAACACAAAATCACCAAGTCTCTAGAAAATTTTGTGCCTTAATGTTGGCCTTCTTATGAGCCAAACAAACAAGGGCTTTAAAGAATTAAGATAGCTTTATCAAACTCTTCACCTCAAAAAAAAAATTACCACTTTCCACTTTTATCAACCACTTGACAATATAAGAACACAAATCTTTCAAAGTGCACTTAGAAAAATAATAACTTCCAAATACACTTTATCACCATATCACCAATAATCATAAGGCATACAATATTTTTCATCTTCCAAAAAAACTTTCATTTCTCATAAAAATCCACAATCACACATAAGAAGTCCCTCTTCAACTATCTGAAATAAAAGACCATTAACGGATTTTAAAGGGCAATCAACACTCTTAAAGCAATATTCTCATCATCTTAAAAAAAAAATTAACTCTTTTCCAACATCACCACAAAATAGAAAATCTTTAATCAATATGCCCCACACATCCACTTGCCCTTCAAAGTCAAAGATTTATTTGATTCGATACTCTATCCTTCAAATAAAAGCCTTTCCCAAATGAAATAAAAACTATATTTCAGTTGCACCAACACACAAGTATTCTATTCCTTGAACCACATTAAGCTTGAGTCAAGCGTACCTTCAACACTGTTGATTTGTCTGATCCACACAGATGGTATTCTCTGTAGCAGCTTGCAACTTTCTAACAGCAATCTCCTTGAATTCCATAGCCCCAATACTCAGCTCACTTTGCAAATGGAACTCACCATTCCTTATTCATGGCTCTGATACCATGAGAAAACACAAAGACAGAAACAAGAAATACAGAACAACTGATTTGGAGCGATGAAAAACCAGGCTCTATCATTTCTATTTATAGACAGATTTACATTAAATATAGAGAAGACTGTAGATTACAGTTTAGTTGGAATATTAATGATATTAGTTGGAATAGACGGCTGTAGGCGGCTATGAACGGCTGTACATGTTTTCTACGGTTTTCTGCAACTTTCTTCTTGGTCTGTGCCGACCATGGTAGTTGGATGTAATTAATTTATTTCAACACATAGAAGCAGATGTTTCTATCAGAGAGGATGATATATTTCTATCTTTCTTCTCCTCCTTGTGTCGGCAACCATGACAGAAGAAACCTTAGGCCCCGTTTGTTTGGGGAATTGGAATTTGACTCAAAACCTTATTATCACAAAATCAGGTTTTGAAATCTCGGTTTTGCATCTTGGGGAATTGGAATTTGACTCAAAACCTTATTATCGCAAAACCAGGATATGATTTCTAATTCCACCTATTCAGTGGGAAGATGATGCCACTCATTTTGGTGTCTAAACCCGATTTTGCTTGACGAATCCGAAATTGCAATTTAGAGAAACAAACATCAGATTTGCAAAAACAGAAAGTGTCACTCCCAAAAACGGGAAGTGTCACTCCCAATTCCGCGAAACAAACGGGGCCTTAAAGACTACTTGCAAATAACATCATTTTTATGATAAATTGAAACATTGCTTGTAAACAATTGGGTAGAAACATATCACTCAGCGTATAAAATCAAAAGGTGGACGTGCCGGAGTGGTTATCGGGCATAACTAGAAATCATGTGGGCTTTGCCCGCGCAGGTGCGATTTCTGCTGTTCACGTTTTGTTGTGATTATGCGTTATTTCTTTCTATTTCAAAAGCGAAGTCTTGGATCAAATCAATATGGATAAGATGACCTTTTACGCAGGAACTCCTCCTACAGTCTGTAATGTTAATAAGAAAGCAGAACCATTTGATTTTTCTAACTCTCCTAGATCATCTATTGAAAATGTCTGGATGAAACATTCATGGTTAAAGAAAACAGATCTGGTCATGTTAGGCAGATCTAAAATTATGTTTGCGAGGATAAAATTTGGAAGAGATGGGGTTTACCTGTTCCCAAGAGTATTCGTATTAAGCTGGTTAATTGATCCTTTGTATAGGAATTGGATTCTGGAGGAGTGTCATCAAGAAGTTTCAAATGTAATAAAATGCCCCATTTTGCTTCTTATTTTGAAGGGTTGAATAGAAGAAATGTTAAAAGATAACAAAGAAGGATGTATAGATGAATACCTGAAAAACTGTAGCTGATTCAAATTGCAGGCTAACAACACTCAATTTGAATACTCACTCACCCTAAAAATATCAATCGAGTATAATGATGGCCAAGAACAATGAAATGGGGATTTTTCGGGCAACTCTGTTCCAGCTTTCCACGAAGCTTCGCACCTGCAAATAATGGTGATTGATCTTAATAGAGCTCCCTACCTCCATTTGATTTCCCCTAATTTTGTTCGTCAGAGTTCTATCTTGAGACCCTGAGCCCAGTGGCAAATGCGAGCTCAAATCCTGAAATGCATTGGCATTAAACGACAATTGTTGGAAATCTTAACCTTTTGACTGAGAGATTTCCATGGCCATCTCCTTCTTGTCGAACACACTAAACCATGGGCTCCCATTGCAAAGAATACCATGGATACACCAAAGAGAGTTCTCAAGCTTGGTTCTTCAAAAAATACATGGCAAGTATGTGCTCAGTAGCTACAGTTGCTACAAGATTTGAGCTTTAAAGAACCGATTCCTCAAATATAATGCAAACTGACATGATGTAAATAAAAGCACAACAGGATACAACAGATATTTTTCTCGTGCATAGAAGCAGATGTATTAGTGCCATCTAGCAGAGAGATGATACAACAGATATCTTTCTCCTCCTCGTGTTAGGCCACCATGAGAGAAGCAGCTTTGAAGACCACTTGTGAATAAGTTTAAAATAAATCAAAAGGTGGACGTGCCGGAGTGGTTATCGGGCATGACTAGAAATCATGTGGGCTCTGCCCGCGCAGGTTCGAATCCTGCCGTCCACGATATGTTGTGATATTTGGTTATTTCCTTCTGTATCAAAAATCAAGTTTTGCAATTTTGTGGCAGGTAACGATCCTCTCGCTGTAAGATTTGGTCTGGGATCAGGTCAATATGGACAAGAAGACCTTTTAGATATTCGTTGTATTACGCAGGAACTCCTCCTACAGTCTGTAATGTTCATTAGAAAGCAGAACATTTGGTATCTTCAACTCTCCTATATCGTCTATTGAAAATGTATGGATAAGATTGTATCTGCTTCCGCTGGAATTTGGAAATGATTCGTTGTTAAAGAAAACAGATCTGGTCATGTTAGGTAGATAAAAAATTATATGTTTGCAAGGATAAAAGTAGGAAGCGATGGGGATTTGCCTATTCCCAAGACCATTCGTATTAAGCAGGGTAATTGATCCGTTAGATACGAATTCGATTATGGATAAGTGTTGTTAAAGATGTTTCAAATGCAATAAAATGGCTCATTTTGCTTCTTATTTTGAAGGATTGAAAAGAAGAAATGTTAAAGAATAACAAAGAAGGACGTATAGATGAATACCTGAAGAACTGTAGCTGATTCGAATTGTAGGTTAACAACACTCCCTTTGAATACTCACTCACCCTATCAATATCAATGGAGCATAATGATGGCCAAGAATAATGAAATGGTGATTTTCGTGCGACTCTGTTCCAGCTCTCCTCGAGGTTTCCCAACTACAAATTATGATGATTGAACTTTAATAGAGCCCCCTACCTCCATTTGATTTCCCCTAATTTTGTTCATCGGAGTTCTATCCAGAAAGCCTTTTGGCAGTTGCAAATGCAAGTTGAAATCCATAAATGCTTGGCATGAAATGACATTTGTTGTAAATCTCGACCTTTTGAATTTAATTTGATGTGGAAAATATTTCTTATTTATCTATTGATGAGCTTAAGGGGCTTTTTAATGAATGGTTCATAAGGTACAACACTTGCTGAAGGTTTTGCAAATGAGGTTGCAAGCAGAGTGGGTTTAACTATGGAGGAAATTCCGTAGTTAAGTGCGCTCGATCTGAATAGTACTAGGATGGGTAACCTCCCAAGAAAAGGCGAGTGCTGATATAAATTGGCAATCTCAACAAATGAAATGTAACTCCATTATTTTCTGCTATTGAATTCGAATTGAACCTCTTTATACATCTTCAAGAAAGCCGAAAGGTCACTGCATCTACATCCTCATTAGAAATTGAATGGACAATTCAGAATTGAAAAGTCATTACAATTGACTAGAGACAGCAATTAATTAAAATATATGATTTAATATAATATGCCAATTTAATTCTGATAATTTACTCTTGACAGCACAAAGAATTTCAATATCCAAGTAAACAACAATCAAGAAGGCTTCGCAAACTATCATGCAATTATATCTAGTAATTAAAACTTAAAAACTGCAAATTTTTTTTGAGATCGTAAAGAAGTTTGATTGAATGACAAATATTTACTACAAAAATTTGAACGTCTACTTCGTCAGAACACTCCGCTGATGGTAAACAATTGAATATTTGATGTGTGTAAATAACCTTTCCATGGCCAGGATAATATTAAATAACCCTTGAATACAGCTATTCCATGATGCCTGTGCACCTACAATTTTTTAAAAGTAATGGAATTAATTTTCTTTTTCATCCCAATCATTTAAATTTTGTTAAAAGATTAGAAACCAAATGCTCTGTAAATAATTTTCCGTAGCTGCTGTTATTATTCTTCTACTTAATGCCCTGTTACTGCAGTTCTCTGTTCTTCCTCCAAAAAAAACTCTCATGCAGAGGAATCCTCATGTTGTCTTTTTGTTGTTTGTACCTGAAGTTCCTGCTCAGATCAAATTCCAACTCACCAACTACATTACTTCACAGCCAACCAACAATAACTGTTGCAACTAGCATTTGAAGAAAGGAGGAGATAAACAGATCCCAAAAAGATTTTTGACAGATTTTATAATTAACTCTGACAAGTGATTCAGGATTACAATAAATTCCAACAATACCAACCTGGTGGTTTTTATTTATAAGAAAATGCATTCTGAACATTATACTTTAAAAAAAGATATGTAAGTAAAAGAGCAATTCTCAATCTAAGTAATATGGAAGAAATGAAGTTTCTTTTGATTCTCCTGAAAGTTCAGTTGCCAGTGCTACACAGCAAAATGGTGGATTAACAAACTGAGCCTGATTACCTATTATATTCGACATAAAAGAAACTTAAATAATTCCATCAATTGTTAGTTATATCAAGCTTACCCTTAAACTTCCTCCTATCATGGAAATAAAGATAGAGTACAATGAATTGGACTTTGGAATGTTTTTAAAGAGAACAGACTAAGACAGACGGCATTTATTGAGTTGATGATGAAATGTTTATCTACTGCATAGAAGCAGATGTTTGTATCAGAGAGGATGATATATTTCTCTCTTTCTTCTCCTCCTTGTGTCGGCAATCATGACAGAAGAAACCTTGAAAACTACTTGCAAATAACATCATTTTTATGATAATTTGAAACATTGCTTGTAAACATTTGGGTAGGAAAGTATCACCCAGGACAAACAACCAAAAGGTGGACGTGCCGGAGTGGTTATCGGGCATGACTAGAAATCATGTGGGCTCTGCCCGCGCAGGTTCGAATCCTGCCGTCCACGTTCTTTTGTGATTACGGCTTATTTCTTTTTATATCAAAAGCGAAGTCTTGGATCAAATCAATATGGATAAGAAGACCTTTTAGATATTGATGGTAATACGCAGGAACTCCTCCTACAGTCTGTAATGTTAATAAGAAACCAGAACCATTTGATTTTTTTTAACTCTCCTATATTGTCTATTGAAAATGTCTGGATAAAATTGTATCTGCTTCGGCTGGAATTTTGGAAAATTCATGGTTAAAGAAAACAGATCTGGTCATTTTAGGTAGATCTAAAATTATGTTTGCGAGGATAAAAGCAGGAAGAGATGGGGTTTTACCTATTCCCCAGAGCATTCGTATTCAGGTGGTTAATTGATCCTTTATATATGAATTGGATTATGGAGGAGTGTCATTAAAGAGTTTCAAATGTAATAAAACGCCCCGTTTTGCTTCTTACTTTGAAGGAATGAAAATAAGAAATGTTAAAAGGTAACAAAGAAGAATGTATAGATAAATACCTGAAGAAACTGTAGCTGATTCAAATTTCAGGCTAACAACAGTCAATTTGAATACTCACTCACCCTATCAATATCAATCGAGTATAATGATGGCCAAGAACAATGAAATGGTGATTTTTCGTGCAACTCTGTTCCAGCTTCCCAGGAAGCTTCGCACCTGCAAATAATGGTGATCGATCTTAATAAAACTCCCTACCTCCATTTGATTTACCCTAATTTTGTTCATCAGAGTTATATCTTGAAACCCTGAGCCCAGTGGCAAATGCGAGCTCAAATCTTTAAATGCATTGGCATTAAACGACAATTGTTGGAAATCCTAACCTTTTGACTGAGAGATTTCCATGGCCATCTCCTTGTTGAACACACTAAACCATGGGCTCGCATTGCAAAGAATACCATGGATACACCGCCAGAGAGTTCTCAAGCTTGGTTCTTCAAAAAATATTTGGTAAATATGCGCTCAGTAGCTACAGTTGCTGCAAGATTTGAGCTTTAAAGAACTGATTCCTCAAATATAATGCAAAATGACATGATGTAAATAAAAGCACAACAGAAGAAAAGAGTAGCGATATATAATGCATAGCTCCAAAAAAAATTTGGAGGGAAAACTTTGGCAGATTAAAACTATGAGATTATCTATTTATTTATTTTTATTTTATAAATTTGGGATTTAAAAGGGATAAAAAAAATTTGTTGAAATGAGATAAAAAACTATTTGTTTTTTAAACTAAGGCATTTCTATTGTATAGAGATATAGTAGAGATCAAATAAAATAGAGGGTTTTGTCTATGAATTGTGGAAATGAAAAGTTTGTTTAAAATAGCATAATGTACTGTGACATATAAGCTTTGCTATTAAATGATTATAAAGTTGATAAAATTATTGCAAAACAATTGAATGATATGTTCTTAAACCTAGACTTGTTGTATGATGCGAGCTGATGGTAAAATGATACTTCATTCCAATATTCCAAATTATTATTAATGTCCAAAGAATGTTTCATCATAATAACTGCACTATCATAACAAACTTTGAAATTTGAAAATTGCTAGTAATGGCATTGTGTGATGGTTAAGTTGTGGTCTTTTTATTCTTGTCGTAGGTTCAAACCTCACTTGGGTGGTACTGTTGCATGTTTAAATAGGGATTTGATATAATAATAGAGACAAATGGGCATGAATTTAGCATTTTCAAAGATTCAAGATGCAAAACTAAGTCACATCCAAAAAACTTAAAACATATTTTAAGATAGATATGCATTTATTATCAAAATAAGTAGAGACAAATGGGCATGAATTATGCATTTTGAAAGATTCAAAATGCAAAACCAAATCACATTCAAAAAGCTTACAACATATTTAATGATAGATATACATTTATTATCAAATTAAGCATACAAAATCACAATGACCAAGATTTTTATGTCACAAAGATTGGCATCTTGGTCAATACTAGGTTACATATAAACATTAGACTTTTATATGTTGCCAAGGGTTTTTGTACTACAACTTAAGAGGAAAAAAAATTGAATACAAAAGATGAAATACACATTACCTCTTCACTTCTTATATGGAAGAACAATCATATTCATCAAACAAAACAATAATTTGACAGAGAGCCTAAATTAGCATTAAATTCATGCAATTTAGCAAGAATGTGGATTATTTCTTTCCAAAAAACTAATTTACAAGACTATTGTTGTAGGAAAAGATAGATCATAAAAAGTTGTTTGGAGGAAATAACTAACCAATCTTCACAATAACTATTTAGTAGACATAAAGTAGACATAAAATATGAAATAGATACAAAAAGCTAAAATATAATCTTAGAATATAGACCATTATCCTTGTGATTTCTTAGAATATAGAACATTATCCTTATGATGTGCATATTTAAAAAAATTTGTTTAACATTTTACATGGCATAGGTGACAACATATCATCTTATTGAAAGAGATTTTAACATTTGAATATAAATAAAGTTAAACCATCACAAAGTAAAGACAAAATAGGAAGTATGAAGACCTTCATTTACTTTTCAATCTTGTTAATTTAAAGATCTTTTGTAATATGCACATTGGAAATTTTGTTTAAAATTTTATTAATCTATTTCTATTTATATATCTGATTGTATTTTGTATAAATATTATTTATGACTTGAATTTTGTGAAATTACAAAAGCTTTAACAACTATTTGAATTTACAAAGGCAAGAATAGAGTTATAGCGCAAAATAAATTGTTAGCAAAAATTTAATCTGAATCTTCATGGCAACCTAATAAATTATTTCATAGACACTGTTTCAATCAATGATCATACAGAAAATTGCCCATACAGAAAATTCTGCAAACCGTTTTCTTCAAATGAGTATCTAAATACAGAGCTTTTTCTTTTTCCCATTTTTATTGACTACGTTTACACCTGACAGCACAAAGAATTTCATTATCCATGTAAACAACAATCAAGCAGACTTCTCAAACTGTCATACTATATATATATATATATATATATTTTATATATTTTATTTTTTAAATGTAATATTTTATTGAAAATAACTATGCAATATAATATAAATAGTTTGATTGAATAAAGTTTATATTAATTATATTACTTTATTAAATATAAGTTTAATAAATTCAATTTTAAAAATATATCTAATAATTCAACTCTAATAAATATAATATTAAAAATATAACTTTTAGAAATTTATCATTAATTTTTTAATTATATTGAATGTTTAATTATGAACTATTTAAAGTTTAAGTAATTAATTAAATTTTGAGTTATGATTCAATTTGGTTTATTGTTCAATTTGGTTGAGGGATGCTCCATTTAGTTTAGGGAACCTATGGTAAGGGTTCATTTGCGGTTAATGTTTAATTATTTTTATGGTTAGGGTTCAATTTGGTTTAGTTCTAGGGATCTACTTGGTTAATTGGTTAATTTCTTAGTTAGGTTTACAGTGGGTGTTTAGTTTAATTTAGTGTTAGGGTTTAATTTAATTTCATGTTAGTGTTCAATTTTGTTTAGTGTTGGTGTTAGAGATCAAATTGGTTTAGGGTTTGGATTGAATTTTTTATAGGGTTGGGGTGAACTTAGTATCTAGGGTTTTTCATGAATTAGGTATAGGGTTTAGAATTGCATTTATTATAGTGTTCATTTAGGTTTAAGGTTTGGATTTATCTTACCTTAGTGTTACGATTATATTTTATATAAATTTATGATTAGGTTAAATGTTCAATTAAAGGGTTCCATTTGGTTAAATGTTTAATTAGGTGTCAGGGTTTGACTCAATTTTGATTAGGGTTAGGGTTTAATTTAATCTTGTGTTAGTGTTATGGTATAATTTAGTTTGGTTCAGTCAGGTTTAATGTTTAATTAGGTATAAGGTTAAGGTTCAAGTTAGTTTTGTGTGAGGGTTTGATTTGGTTTAATTAGTATTAGGTTTCCATTCGGTTAACATATGGATTCAATTTCAATTATGTAGGGTTAGGGTTCAATTTGGTTCAATGCTCTGTTAGGTTTACGGTTACAATTCAATCAAATTTATTATCAACGGTTGGGTTTAAATTTGCTTAGGGTTAGAGCTTAATTTAATTTAGTGTTAGTGTCGGGGTATCATTTCTTTGTTATGCTAAGACTACCACTTCATCATTTTCTTTCTCATGGTAGTTGTGACTTGGCAATTCATACATGACCTCTTTGAATCTCCCGACCAACCATCATGCAACTAACCTGTTGATGACTTGAGATCATTGTTTCTTCTTGTGAAGAGTCTTATATCTACTTGTCAAAGTCTTTTAGCTAGTATGTTTTTGTTTAGCATTTTATCATATTTAGTGTTGACTCCTAAAGGTATTTGGAATTTGCATCATTATAATTAGTTCCCAAAGGCGAGCCCATGCCTGAATTATGTATCTAATTGTTGGGTCATCATCCTTGATAGGTGTCTTCTGGAGATTCATTATCATGAACATGCTTTGACATACACACCTGGAAGCTCCAAAGAAAGCATGAAAGGTGCCTCATGTGCTTCAAGAAGTTGATCACTTAGTTGTGTGACATCTATTTGGAGTAATGTCTCCAAGGTGTAGCCTCTGATACACTTTTGAATATACATTGATGCTTCACCTCGAATCTACAGACTTCTCTTTTAATGTTCTAAAATATAATGTGTGGGGATGGTAGTCATTTCATACTTTGAAGCAAATCCTTTTTGAAGCATTTTAAAAAGCACTTAGAATGATTCCTTTGAGCAATATTTTGGGTTCCACTATTTGTATACATGGTTGTCGAGCCATTTCTAGTCGTTGTTTGATCAAACTATGATTTCTAGACGTCAAGACATGTTGGGAATAAAATGAGATTACACTGAACCAACTTTCCTTGAATAATTTGTAGTATATATAAAAAAGGATCACCATTTGATATAGCAGGTTCAAGTTCTTATGATGGTATAATGACATAGAACTTTTCTTCACTAGAAGCATCAATCACTCCAATGGTTAATCAATTTCAGATACATCAAACAACTAGCTCCTGCAAATATCATGGAGCCCTAAAACCTCAACTCGATATTATCGAATCACAAGCATTAATTTTTATTTTACTTGTATTTCCTTTGAAAGCACCAGCATATGAGTACTAAACTAGAACTTCAGAGAAAAAACTATAAGAGACGTCGAACTAAAAAACCCTTCAAATTCTTTGGATGGAACTTAAAAACCCTTCAAATTCTTTGTTGGTCCCAAACATGGATTATTGATAATATCTAACGAGCCTGGTTACTCTAGTGAGAGATATTGGTTGCAACTTGCTCAATAAAATAGCTGCCATTGTTATGATCTATTCCCCTTGAATCTACGTTAGCTACAATAAAACCTTATTTATACACTTCAAGAATGATTTATTGGACAGATTTTGGCCCTTCAATGGATGCACATTTTCATACACATTTTTTATGTATATGATGCACATTTCTTCTTCCGGGCCATCAAAGAGACTATTGTTTATTCACATCTTTTATTCTAGAGAAACAAATTTATACTAGAGATGATGCTCACATCTATTAGCAATAGTAGTGTTTGTTGTGACTAATAGAGAAGGTTATGTTGAACTAAAGAGAACTTCACTTTGTTTTCTCCACCTCTTTAGAAATTACATGTATTTATTGCACAATTTATGCTCTCTTCTTTATATATTCATTGTAATTCTTGTATTGAGATACAATGTGATCAATAGAATTCTCTATTTTTACAAGCTTTTGTTTTCTTTCTAGCTACATCTATGCTGAAAATTCTACATGGTATCATAGCTAAGGCTACTAGGAATAAGAGTAAATCATTTGTTTGCAGGTACAAAACATTAGAGCTCAAAGAATGAATTTTTCAGTCTCTGTCATTCTCCTGACATTCAACTATTTTGAATGGAAGCTAAAGATTTTGCTTCAGCCCACAAGTAGAAGCTTGTATCGAACAGTCATGGCAATAGAGGTTGTATCAAATTCTACATCAGAGATAGACCAAGGTCATGCTCTTTTCGCATGGCCCTTGCCTTCATTTCCTCTTTAGTGACAAATGTTTTTCAGTGGACCTACCATTCCTCTTCGTGTTAAGCTTCCACGACTCCATAGTTGATCAGTTTTTCTTTTCTTTGAAAATTGGCACCTGTATTATCAACTACAATTTTATTCTTACATGGTTGAGTAGTGTCATTAGGGTCACTTGTACAGATTCATGTGTCATCTGTATCCTTGACTGATAGATGTTTTGCCTTTTTTCCATCTATTTAGTGTTTGAGGGCGCCTATGCAGATTATTGTCTTTTGTATCTTTAATTGAAAGATGGTTTTCCTTTGTTTGTCATTTGTTCATTGTTTGAGTAGTGTCATTGGGGGAACTCATGCAAATTAATCTTGGTATTCATCTTTGTTTCAGGGGAATCTCTTCATTCAACACTGTGGCAGTTATCATTCGACAGATGTCCACAATTTTCTTGTCACAAAGGGTTTTAAGTTGCATCTCTTGAGGGGGGTTTGTTCCCATTGGGTTTTCCTTCCTCTTTTATTTCATTAGCTTGTCTCCTTAGTTAGACTTAAGGGGGGTGTTAGCATTAATTTCAATTTGCATGACTAGCAGTTATGTCTATTAATTTCATATCTACAATAGTAGTGTTTGTTGTGACTAATAGAGAAGGTTATGAAGCATGCTCTTGATTTTGTAAGCTAACTAAATAGAACTTCACTTTTTTTCCTCCACCTCTTCAGAAATTACATGCATTTATTGCATAATTTCTACTCTCTTCTTTATATATTCATTGTAATTCTTGCATTGAGATACAATGTGATCAATAGAATTCTCTGTTTCTGCAAGCTTGTGTTTTCTTTCTAGCTAGATTTATGCTGAAAATTCTACACCTAGGAGCCTAATTTTTTTTTTGAAATGTAACATCCTATCTACCTCTTGAGAGAACTCATGAAACTAATTATGTTTTATTACCAAGAATAACATTGTTGATTATTCCACTGTAAATATCATCAATGTTGGAAGATCATACTTTTAGCAAATCGTTATTGATTGGTTTTCCAACACCAACATCTGTCTTTACATTCTTCTCATTATGGTCTGTGACACAAAATGCTTTTCTTAAACTCATCTACTTTAGATAAGGGTGAGATCGATTCAATGCTACAACCCTCCCTTTAATGCTAATCACATTATGCTTGTTGACTTTTGTTCAATTAGTTGATAGATGTCAAAAGTGGCCTCCAGATCATAACATCTCAAATTTGGAGAGTAACCTTAGACCAAAGTTTTATTTAACAATTGGATGCTTTCTCATTGGTTTTTATCTTGAATAATACCTGCAACACCAACACCTATGCACATTTCTTCCATTTTAAAGAATCACTTAGGCTTACATTTTTTAGTCGAATGATGAGGCTTCAAGGGAATTTCTCCTTTTGTTTGCCTTCCCTATCAATAAAAAATGCAAATTTTAATACAACACAAAATATTATGTTGATAAGTTTGGAAACTAACCCATAGCATGTACATTTTAGTAGCTACAATAGTCTTATTAAAATTTATAATACTTAAAGGCAACGATAATATTATGAAGGATAAAAGATTTCTACACACCGATATTCAAATGTTTAAAACGTCAGGTAATCCATACATTAAGGCAACGGAAAAAAAATGGTGCATGTAATTCAAGCAACTCAACTTTAACATTATTGGCTAACAACTTTTCTTGAAATTTGTTGTTGAAACTTGAAAGCTTCCAGAAATACTTTATGCTCTTTTGGTTTGATTTTCACAACCTTTTGGACGATGTTAGTCATCTCTTTCTGAATTTTTTTTATTCAGAAGTTAACTGTGTCCATTACTTTAGCTCTTTGAGTTTTTTGTGGGTTAGGAACAAACTTGTTATAGGCAACATTTCCAATACCTTTTTGTTGTTTTTTTCCCCTGCTATGAGTTCCCTTTCGTTCTTTAATTTACTTTTGTCATTTGTCTCTTGATTCACAACATCTACTTACTTATTTCAGGTTATGTTCTTCCTGAGTGATGGAAGTATTTTCTCCTTCTTTCTTTCTTTCTTTTTATTAGCTTTTCTTGCTAAATTCCACCTTCTTATTTAATTATCTTTAAATAAGAAAGACAAAAGCAAGTTAAAATGCATCTATCATACCACCGCATTTGTTCTTCATTCTTCTTTATAACAAAAGCCTTTGCTCCTTCACATCACTCAATTGTTTTTGATATATAATGTCATTTGACTATGAATTTTTAAGGAACCACTTATGTAAATTTTAAAAAAAGCCATCATCAAAACTCAAACTCTTCTGGCCTGCCATAGATTTGTAATGAATTTTAATGGATTTTTTCTGAATATCTAAATAACTATCACTGTTCCTGACAACAATTTGACAAAAATTAATGTGCATACTATCACTAGATAACTGCCTGCAATATTCAGCAATTTAATTAAGTCTCTGCTTTCACTTGTATTCAGGGTGTCATAGCACAAAATCATATTTTGTTATATCAAACTTCTGCACTTGCCAAATATTAATTGTCTCACTTTCTTGCCTGAGGTTTATATTTACAGAGTTCACTCCTCCACAAATTTGGTTACCTCAATCATTGTCTGGAAGAGGTTAAGAAATTGAACACTCACTTCACCCTATGTTCACCATCAAGACTCTAAGTAAATCAAAATGCATGGATATTTCTATGCAAATTATGTACTTTACATGAATCTATTGAGGATATAATGGTTTTATTCATATACTCTCTATGTCCATACTATTTAAATTTATGTCTCTATTTAAACTAAGAGAGGGGTAAAAATTTAATGAAATCCAAAGAGAACATAACAACAAAGAGCTCTTGTGAGCCGTATCCTGATCAAAAAGTTGATTCAACTCAAGAGATAAATCAGGGGGAAGATGCCTTTGATCAATAATATTCCAATCCTGCACATGCTCGAAAGCCCATTTAGCCAAGCAGACAGCAACACCATTCCACTCATGAGGGATAACTGAAGGATCTGCTTAATAACCAAAGCCAGTTGCCAACAAACATCCACTAGCTCTTGTTTATTCAATAAATTCACAATCACCTGTGAATCAGCCTCACAAATGATCATGTTCCAACCACACACACAATAATGTTCCATTGCAACCAAGATGGCAAGGGCCTCCATGAGATTATTGGCATGTGATAACCTTTTTGAATATAAAAAAGAAACTGAACTTCCCCAGAATTTCTATGCCCAACTCCCCCAATGCTTGCAGGTCCTAGATTTCCCCAAGAAGAGCTATCAATGTCGATTTTAATAACTCTAGGCAAAGGAGGAGTCCAATGCCCCTCATTATTAACCTGTTGTGAATGGTTCTACTTCCATAGCGCCTTGTAGAGGAAAAGAAAGGTGAGTGAAAATACCCACATCTCCAGGGTCCATACCTCCACTCAACGCATAATTTTCCAGAACTGTTTCATGGAGAGAAAGAACAATTTTCACCCACAGGTGCATTACCCCAAACCTAACATCCAGAAAGATCCTCCTATTTCTTTCTATCCAGAGATGCCAAAGGATAAAGGAAGGGCTAATAGCCCAAGCAACCTGAAGAAAAGAGGACCTAGAAGGGGAGTGCCCCAATTGGTCCTAGAACTCAGACAGAGAAGAAACATGCCAACAAGGGAAGCCCCACTTACTCCACCAAAAGTGTCAAATATGCTTGACAAAGTAGCACTAAAAGAAGAGGTGAGAGACATAATCCTCACCATTACAACATAAAACATAGATTGAGGGGCCATGGAATCCTCCCTCACAGAGATTATCCCAGGTAAGTCAGTGATTGTGAACCACCAACTAGAGGAAGAATTGACACTTAGGCCAAGAGAAATAATTCCAAACGTTCTTCCACCAATACACCTCCACATCGCCAAACAACTATCTGGTAAGCTTGAGGTACCCTATAGAAACAAAATACTTTCTAGAAGAAACACCTCCCCAAGCCAGAACATCGGGTTCCTCCAAAGAGCTACATTCCCTAGAAGCCAGAATCTGTGAAAGCTCCATTTGATCCCTCGTTGAGCCACCCGATGGGCAATCAGAAGAATTATTCCATCTATAACCAATAGAAAGGCCCATATTAAAGACCTCCTTATAATGAGCCACCTTATCCAAGCCAGCAGAAAGGAAAGAGTCACAAAGAACTTGCAAGTACGGGTGAGAGGCTAAAAGAGGAGGGTTGTCATTCCAAGAGTCACTCTAGAACAGAGCCTCAGAGCCTCTATTAAAAATCCAAAAAAGGTGTCCCTTCACTAAGTGAGCACCTATCTTAAGGGTATTCCACACCATAGAACCACTTCCCTCCAAAGGAAACCTAGAAACATTTGATGGATCAACTCCTGGTAATTACTTATGCAACAGGATACAAGCCAAGAGTTGAGACTGACTGGAGCACCATTTCCAATATAGCTTGGAAGCTAGAGCTTGGCCACTCAAGATAGTTGATCAAAGGTCCATGCCTCCCTCCTTCTTGGGCCTACAAACAATATCCCAATTAATTAGGCTCCATTTTGAATTTCGCAAGTTACCACTCCAAAGAAATTGTCGTGATAGGGCATCAAACTCCTTAAGAAAATATACAGGGGATGCTTGAACCATGCTTCTATGGATATGAAGAGCTTGAATCACAGATTGCAGGAGAGTCACCTGACCAGCCGTAGAGAGCCATCTATGAGTCCAATGATTAACCTTATGACTTATCTTATCAAGCAGGTTCGTCCAAAAGAGCATGGGTTGTCTTCCCACAACAATAGGGATGCCCAGGTAAGTCAAAGGGAGAGAATCAATCTAGAATCTTAGGATATTAGAAATTCCCCGTTGAATAGGCCCAGGAGTATTGAAGAAATAAATAGAGGATTTATGGTCATTAATTTTATGACCTGAGGCAGCCAAATAAGTATCCAAAGTGATCCTAAAAGTATTAACTTCCTGAATCTGAGCTATACTAGCGAGAGCAATGTCATCAACAAACTGGAGATGAGAGAGACTAGGAAAACCATTTCCCCATTTCCAGTCGTGTATCAAATTTTTGGAAACTTGAGATTTAATAAATCTGCCAAGGCCCTCCATCATAATAATAAACATATAAGGAGAAAGAGGATCTCCCTGGCGAAGACCCCTAGAGGCACCAAATAACTCAGAGGGTTCTCCATTGAGAAGAACAGAGAAGGAGGAAGAAGTAACACAGCTCAGAGTCCAACTCAACCACTCCAAACTGAAGCCAAATGCAAGAAGATTTTTTTGTAAAAATCCCCATTTAACTCTATCATAAGCCTTGTCCATATCCAACTTGATCAACATAGAGCACTCTTTAGAAGCAGACATAGATTGGGTGACCTCGGAGGCAATAACCACTCCATCTAGAATTTGTTTCCTAGAAACAAAACCCCCTTTCTCATCTGAAATAACAGTGGGAAGCCAAAATTTAAGCCTTTTTGCAATTAACTTAGTAATAACTTTATAGACAACATTACAAAGAGCAATAGGTCGGAAGAAATCCAGTGGATTAGCTCCTTCCTTTTTCAGAATAAGAACAAGGAATGTAACATTCAAAGCTCTGAGCATTTGTTTGTTAGAGTAGGATTCTTGAAACACAGCTAGAAGGTCCTGATTAATAATATCCCAAAATTCCTAGAAAAAATCAACTGGGAATCCATTGGGCCCAGGAGCCTTGCCCTTATACATGCTAAAGACCGCTTCCTCCAATTCAGACATAGAGATCGGCCTCATAAGATAGTCATTCATTGCACTAGTCACAAGAGAGGGAATGCAAGACAAGATAGTATTCTCCTTAATGTTAGCAAGAGGCGAATAATCTAAAAAAGAGCAGAATAGAACCGAATAGCTTCCCAGGACACAACTTGCAAAGAAGTGAAGTGCAACCCATTAGAATTAACTAGAGAAGAAAATTTATGTCTCTATTTGAACTATGCCTTCAATTTGTATTTTTTTCATTGATTCTTATGCCTTTCTCTATTTTGGGGAATTTTATGCATGCCTTGTGGGTGATACCACAATAGTGGGTTACACTTTTTTGCCTAAACGGACATTGAACTCTACATTTTGAGAAAAATGTTCACATTCGGATGCATATTGTCGTTAAACTGTTTGAAATCGGAAGACGAAGTAAACTAGAGTCTTTTAGGATTTTCTGTCTAGATTCTAAATATATATATATATATATATTTTTGAATTTATTTTAATGGTTTTTTTTTTCTCCCACTAAAACTGCTATGTTGCTGAAAACGTATTTTTCAAAAAGGTACAATGACTTCGTACAACATAACTTTTTTTCTAAGATAGATATTGATGTGCTTCTTTTGAATTTGGTTTTGTAACATCCATACGGAGGGCATGCAGTTGGTTTGATGATATTATCATGATTATTGCATATTTTATGAACGTTTGAAGTAGAGTCAACTGTAATTTTGACATACCTTGACTGCGTAACTGATAACTTGTTGTGTATTTATCAAAATTCAATTTT
>MU226379.1:1840795-1855606 GCA_018584345.1 Thuja plicata | reverse complement strand
GCAAAGCAAATGTGGGATAAGTTGAAGCTGGTACATGGAGGAGATGCTAATGTACTAAGAGCCAAGGCAGAAAGCCTAAGAGGGAGGTTTGATGACCTAAGGATGAAAGAAGGAGAAAATATTACTCAGTATAGCTGCCAAATTAAAGAGGTAGTCAATGCTATCCAAGGAGTTGGAGGTGTACTTGAAGCGGAGACAGTGGTAAGTAAAATCTTAAGAACCTTACTGCTTGTGTATGCTATTAGAGTTTCTGCTATTCAAGAAATGAGGGCATTTGCAAACAATACAGTTACTCTAGATAGTCTGATTGGTAGACTGATTTCATTTGAGATGAATAACTTTGATAATAGTTTTTTACCATATATAGAATTTGCATTCAAATCTTCTTTGAAAATAAGTAAGTCAAGTCATAGACACGCTATTAGAAACGATAGTGAAAGTGATAATGAGGATCAAGAACTTGATGAGATTGAAGCACTAATGGAAAGAAGATTGCAGAGAGGCAAAGGGAGATACAAAGGTAAATTACCACTTGTATGTGTTAATTGTAAAGAGGTTGGACACTTTGCTACAAGATGTCCTAAGAGAAGAAAAGATGACATAAGTAATGACAGAACATATGAAAAGAGGTTTGGCCGAGGTGATAACAGAGATTACCGAAGCAACCAATAAACTGAAAGAAGAGATACCTGAGACTACAAGGACAAAGGAAAGAAAGCTTGTTACCTAGCTGAGAACAAAGATGATGATACTGACACCGAATCTGAAGAAGACATTGAGATGGTATTTGTAGCCATGAAGGATGATTCAGATGAAGAAGAAGAAAGGTATGTAGAAATTGCATTCATATATAAGGTTAGTAAGAATGATGTCTGGATCATAGATAGTGGCTACACTCACCACATGACCGGTGATAACCAAAAGTTTGAGACTTTTGAATACTATAATGGTGGTTCAGTAAGAATGGGTAATGACACACCTTGTCCAATTGAAGGTAAAGGAACCATAATGTTGAATAACCTAATCAAATGTGAAAATTCTTACTGGGTAAAAGGACTTATTATAATCTATTAAGTGTTTCACGGCTGAGCAATATAGGTCACCGAGTAGCAATTCAAAATAAGAAGGAAAAGATCTTCAATGAATCAGGAAGGTTGATCAAAATTGGTGAGCAGACAAAAGGTAACCTTTTCTATCATGATGACATTAACACCGCTTGTTTAATGGCTAGAAGAGAAGACATATGGTTGTGGCACAAAAGATTGTGTCGTGTGAATTTTGACAACAAGATAAAGATAAGCAATAAAAGAAAATTCAGAGGCTTACCGAGTGTGTCAAAGCCTGAGCATATCATGTGCAAGCAATATCAAAAAGGTAAGATGATAAAGTCTAGTTTCAAGAGTAAATCCCATACATCTAATGCAATTATAGAATTAGTCCATACTAATCTATGTGGAACCATGAGGACAAAGAGTTACTATGGAGATATGTATTTCATTCTCTTAATTGATGATTATTCTAGAATGATGACAGTTATGTTCTTACAAGATAAATCAAAAGCATTTAAGATGTTTAAATGGTATAAGGCTATGGTAGAAAAACAAAGTGATGAGAAATTAAAATGCTTAAGGTCAAATAGAGGAGGGGAATTTATTTCATATTAAATCACTAATTTCTGTAATGAGCATGGAATTAAAAGACAGGTTTCTGCACCAAGAACACCACAACAAAATAGAATTGCTGAGAGGAGAAACATATCAACTGTTGACTGTGCAAGAATATTGATGATTAAGAAAAGACTCACTCAAACTTTCTGGAGGGAAGCTGTCAGTATTTCTGTCTACACATTAAACAGAGTACAATTGAAGAAGGACACAAAAAAGATACCCTATGAGGTTTAGTATGGTTACACACCCAATGTAAGTTACTTTAGAATCTTTGGCAGTCAATGTTATATTTTGAAGGATAATAGAAATGGAAAACTTGACTCCAAAAGTGATGAAGGTATCTTTCTAGGGTATTCCACCAAAAGCAAGGCTTATAAATGTCTTAACAAGTCATCTAACAAGATCATTGAAAGTGCCTATGTAAAGATAGATGAATTTGTAGAAAAGAATTATAAGGAAAGTAGAAGAGAACCAGAGGACTACAATAGGTTTGTTTATACTAAAGAACCTGACACTCTACCCGAGAAATAGTGTATCGCTCTCGAGAAATAGAACATTGCACCTGAGCATCAGGTTGCAGTTACTGAAAATTAGGATAATACTCAAGATGATGTGTCAAGTAATGGAGATCAGAACGAAGGTCAAGAAGGTGATTAGAATGATGGATAAAGAGTTGAACAGAAACTTTCCAAGTATGTCATAAGACATCATCCAAAAAATCAAATCATAGGAGATAAGAAAGCTGGAATGAGAACAAGAAGTAAGTCACTAAACACTGGATGTTTACTTTGTGATTTTGAGCCTAAATTTGTTAATACTGCACTTGAAAATGAAGAATGGTCAGTGCTACGAATGAAGAAATAGAACAGATTGAGAAGAACAATACATGGACACTAGTACCGAGACCTGATGACAAGAATGTCATCGATACCAAATGGATACTCAAAAACAAGATGAATGAGAATGGAGAAGTCACAAGAAACAAAGCAAGATTAGTATGCAAGGGGTATGCACAAGAAGAAGGTATTGATTATGGAGAAACCTTTACACCCATTGCTAGACTATAAGGAGTTAGAATCTTACTTACTTATGCTGCATTCAAAGGATTCAAGGTATACCATATGGATGTCAAATCTGTATTCCTAAATGGAATACTGGAAGAAGAGGTATACATTGAACAAACAGAAGGGTTTGTTGATCCAGGAAAGAGGAATATAGTATGTAGACTACATAAAGCCTTGTATGGATTGAAACAAGCACCTAGAGCCTGGTATGAAAGACTTCACTCTTATCTCATTAGCATTGAATTTGTAAGAACAAGTGAAAATAGCCATCTATACTTAAAAGAAGATACCGATGGTAATATTCTGATTACTAAAATATTTGGTGATGATATCATTTTTGGGGAAATAAAATGTTATGAAAATCCTTTTCTAATGAAATGAGCAAAGAATTTGAAATGTCTATGTTTGGGGGGATCAACTTCTTTCTTGGTCTACAGATTCTTCAATAAGATGCAGGCATATATATCACTCAGTCCAAATACATCAAGGAAGTGCTTAAAATATTCAAGATAGAGGATTCCAAACCAGTTGGAACACCTATGACTACCAGATGTAAGCTGACAAAAGAAGACAAATCAAATGAGCTAAATCAGACCTTGTATAGATAAATGATTGGAAAACTAATGTATATTTTTCACACCAAACCAGATATAGCACATGCAGTAGGAATAGTTGCAAGATTCTCTGCTAATCCCAAAGAATCACATATGACTGTTGTCAAGAGAATTCTGAGATATCTGAAGAACACCGAGGACTATGGATTATGGTATAAAAGAGAAGGAAAATTTGAGCTACAAGTCTATACAGATGTTGATTGGGCTGGAAACATTGATGACTGAAGGAGCACAACTGGACAAAATTGATGACTGAAGGAGCACAACTGGAGGAGCATTCTTTATGGGTGACAAACTTGCCACATGGATCAAAAAGAAGCAAGGATGCATCTCTCAGTCTACTGCAGAAGCATAGTATGTGGCTGCAACTGCAAATTGCTTCAATATTGCATGGATCAAACAATTGCTGGAAGGTATGAATATGAATATTCTTGAACCAGTAATTATATATTGTGATAATACCAGTGCAATTAAAATTTCTAAGAATCTAGTAATGCATACTAATACTAAGCATATTTCTATCAAGTATCACTATCTAAGAGAACAAGTGCAAGCAAAGGAGGTGATACTGGAATATGTTCAATCAAAGGAACAATTAACTGATATATTCACCAAGCCATTAATGAAAGATACATTTGAGTGCTTGAGACAAAGACTAGGGGTACAACCCTTGTCTATCAATCAGTAAGCTGACTAGGAGGCTGCATCAGCCTACAGAAAATCAGAAGATCATTCATGTTGATGCAAGCACCGAGATGGACAACAATAGATACAACTTTACACAGTAAGGTACAAATCTGCACTAAACACCAGAGACAATGTATTGTTGATGAATAGGGAAATTCAAGGAATATATTAAATAAAGGGATGGAAAAGTGATATAGAAGAATTGTTTTGCATTTTTGTCAAAGGGAGAGAGATTCTCATTATCATAAGGGAGAGAGATTTTATTTATCATAAGGGAGAGATGATCTCATTATCAGGAAAAGATTATATCATGATTATCCATGAAGAGAAGTTCCTAAGAATCAAAAGAAAAAGTTAATCTTTATCCATAGGAAGAGATTACATATGAAATATCCATCTAAGGGAGAGAGTACACACAAAGGGAGAGATTTTTGTCAAAGGAAAAATAAATTATTAAGAAGAGGAAGAGTCAAGACAGGGCACATATCAAGAACAGAAATAGAATTCGCTACATCTATCCAGTGAAGGGATTAAAAATTGAAGAATCCACTCTACAAGAAACAAATCTAAGATATATGAGCTTACCAAGAGCCAGACATTTGTAATAGTTACAATAAGAAATATTGATGAAACTGTTATATTTCATATTGTATTAGTAATAATGTAGTGTGTTTCCATCAATGCCAAAGGGAGAGATTGATGACATGTAACTGATTAAATGTTTGAAGATGTTAAGTTGATCACCGAAATGCAGAAAGATAATGCAAGACATTAAATTAGTTAATGGATTGTATTTTCATTGATGTCAACTTGATATAATCTAATCGGTTATAATCAAAGTGTCAAAGACTTCAGAGAATCAGAGAGAAAGATTATACTTTTAGTAATGCATAAAAGACAAGCATTCACTAAGTGACTTCAAACATTGATGGATAGTGTAACCCGACGGAAAGAGATAACCAAAATTTAAGTCACAGTGATGCCCGAGAAAAGAAACCGATGAGCATTACCGAAGAGCAGAATCACAAGCATTATCGACGACCAGAATTATAGTGTTAGCTGATGAGCACGACTTTGCGGTGAAGCTCAAAAGATAGACAGCCCCGACGGAGCAGCCCAAGGAGAACTAAAGTGTTTACTGAAGCTATCAAAGAGTTAAAACACCGAAGTTAACTGGAGTTCAGAAATGACAAAATATCTAGCTGGCAGAGCTAAGAATAGACTTAAGTGGTTGTTATCATTGTTTTCATCGACAAGATAAAGTCAGAGATAATTAAATGATTTAAAGTTGTTTTATCTAGTTGGCAATAAGATTTGTACAAGATAACATAGGAGTTATGCTTTAAATTAAGATTGGATAAGATTGCGGATCATGCCAAGAATAAGAAAATGAAGAAGAGAGAAGCGGTGATGTCATGTCTATAAAGAGACAACTTAATTCATTATGAATTAAGGGGAGTGAATGAAAAAGAGGATGTTGAAGGGAAACTGATGAAGAAAAAATTCATACAGTCTTGATCAATCAAGCTAAGGAAAGAGCTAAATATTTATGCGGACACTGAGCAACATAGCACAGCATCACCGAGCAGAATAAAAAGTGGAGCAAAGGTATTGAAAAGATATATTGATCAGAATGGTTTAATGAGATTACAATAGATCTGAAAATCTACAAGTATAAGTTGTATATGTGAATAGATCATTTACTATTTCAGTTTAACCATTGATTTAGAAATTCTCTTAACAAAGCAAGATTTAAAGATCCTTTCTATATTGAGATACATCCCAAGGAGTATCAAAAAGTTTGATCATGAAGATAGCATGAGATGCCAGATACCATTTGAATAGAAGGTAGCATAAAGATGCCCGATACCAAGTGAAAAACTAATCTTTTAAATCCTCTAACAAGGTCATACCTAACAGTGTGTTTGTAACCTTTAATAGGGTTGGCTCTTCACCTAGCTCTCTTCAGAAGAGTGAAAATTTTGGGTTACCGGTCCCAAGTGGTTTTTCCCTTAATAGAGTTTCCACTTTAAAAATCCATGTGTCAATGTGTTTATGAGTCATTACTTTAGTGTTTTGCATTACACATAACTAATCTGGATTGATCGGTATATACTAAGAAATTTACTATTTTTTGGTAAATGAAAGATTGCTATTCGGTAAACATAATGAATAAGGTTTAAAACATAACTCCGATCAGTAGTTATTTGATAAGTATATTTGAAGGCATACATCTTGTAGGACTGAAGATAACTAGAGGCTTAATATTGTGGTACTAATTTTTTGGGTTGATTAATTGGAATATTTTTGAGGCCACTGATTCATCCCCGCTCTCAGTTATTTCTAACAGACTATATGTGATGTATACAAAAATATCAATCTAAATGGATTTGTAATATTGAGATAGTACCCCATTTTATGGTTGCAATGTGTAGTTTTCTGCAAAACCAACCACTAATATAATAGTTCCAATCGGGAAAGAGTTGTGACACATGTTGAATTGTTGATCCAATCACTAAGACCTATGGTAATGCCTTACATATTTGTAAAAAGTATTTTCCTTAAAATCTGAAATAAAATTAGCAACATTAATCTAAAATCTTCACCTCCAGTCTTCAAACTATATTTCACCATCTCATGTCTCTTTTTCTCAACATTTTTTTCTTTCCAAATTCATGTTTGTTGCCCTTATGAAAACATTAAATAAACATTATCAACCGATCATAATGTGAACACTTCTCATTTAAACATTTATTTCTATAGGATAAGAATCCATCATCTCTAACACATAAAATAGATCTAAAAAGTCCCTACATGACTTTGGAAGTTACATTCCACCATACTCTTACAAAATTTCGTTAGTGGGTATGTGCAGGATCATGCTATACCAAGCTATGGCCTTAAGTGGCAATGAAAAATAAAAAAACCAGGGTTAGTCAACTTGACGTAAAAAGTTGAACATCTTACCAACCTTATGTGAAAAAGTTGTAACAACAGAATCTGTAGGAAATTGAATGTAGTTTCTAAACTACTAGCCCTTTTCTGGAAAAAAAAATTAATCTGATTGTTGAAAACTTTAGATTTCAATGCAGTAGTACAAAAATTTCAGGAAAAATATAAAAAGTGCGTGTATGTATGACCACCTTAATCACAATCAAATGACGATATATTTTCACAAGATTCTAGATATAAGTATTAGACTCATGCCTGGATGTGATGCATATTTTTGTGTAATTTTTTCCCAAATAAATAATTAATTATAAATTTTTTGGTACAACTTATTCAGAATAAAAACTTTCGTGTCTGACCACCTTAACTAATTCTAAACTTTACAAAATTGAAAACTTTTTTTTTTCTTATAGTAGGCGAAGCATAGAATGTGATGCATGTTTTAGATTTCGAAAAGGTTAAACCGTTTGAAAGTTATAGTTGTTTTTCAATCAGTCTATCAATTAGGACTTTAGAGGTAACTCAATTAGAAAATAAGTAATAATTACTTACTGAACTCAAAATTTGATAGCAATTATATTGATAAAAAGTTGATAATTTCTTTAAGAAATCATTTTTGTTTCATCAATTTCTGGTGGAAAAAAGGTCATCAGCTACACAGTCGAAGTCTGGAGATCAGAGGAAATATGGTGAACACATCTTTTTGGTTGACCATCCACGTTTGGCATTGCAAACTAAAAACCCAAGGCAAATAAGCCTAATCGGATATCTGAAATAATATCGCATATTCGATATTATCATATATGCAATATGACCCTCCCAATTTCAATATTTCAATTTGAATGCTATTTTCAATTTTCATTTTAGTTTTTTAGGTTGTATATTATAGATTTCATTTTATAAAATATTAATATTATATATTAATATTAGATGATTATAGCATTAGTATTATATAAATATTTATAATAGTATTGTATTATATTATATACATTAGTATTGTATTAAATATAAATTAGTACTAGATTATTATTATTTATATTACTTTTGTATAATATTATAATATTAGCATTGTATTTATATTATAAGAATAATACCGAGAGAGAGAGAGAGAGTATTAATATTAATATTATGAAAATATAATATTAATATTATAAAAATGAAAATTATAATAGTAATTAAAAACTAAAATAAATATTCAAAATAGCATGAAAACGAAAAGGTTCAAAATTACAAATGATAAGAAAAGCAAAACTTGAGCGGGAGATTTCAGATATCCGATAATATCAGATATTTGATTTGTTTTACTGGCATCCAAAAGAAAAAAAATGATTCTCTGGGTCCCTCAATCCGAGAACCATTTTTTTTTCAGAGAATTTTATGGGATTGCAGCTCTGGAAGACAAAAAACTACTTTTTCCACCTTTTTATTGGAATTTATCTATTATCAAAGGTTTTGCATCACCTTTTTGGTCTCACCATGGGGAGTAGTATTCGTTGAAAGCATAAACAGAAGAGGAAGCTCACAAATGAAGAGATTGAAGTGTACAGAGAAATGGATAGGGTTGCCCATCGGAACAAGAGACAAGGTATGTTAAATATTAATGAAGATGAGGCCATATTCCAACCCTTAAATGTGGTTTCAAGTGAAGAACATAAATTTGAAATGATTTATGGGAATAATATTGAAAATGAGAATGTATGGATTGAAGATGAAAATGTAGGATTTGAAAATGAACATGTAAATGTGGACAATGGAAGTGTAGACATTGGCAATGACAATCCACTGATTGAATATGAAGGAATTGACAATGATAATGGTGCACAAGAACCAAATCAACGTTACACGTCTCCAAATTATATGAGGAATGAATTCCCTTCAGATGAAGAAAGACAAACTTCAAATTTGGGACCTTCAAGAACAACAAAAAGGTTACTTGAAATTGATGAGAACATAATGAGAAATTTTGATGGGAAGATATCAAAAAGAATCGTTCGGTTGTGGGTTTTAAAACTTTTTGATCATTATTTTAGCCTCACGACATTGGTCGAACAATGTCAAATGTTTGTGCAGTTGTTAAAGATGCAGAAGATGAGACATATACTAGTCAAATTGAAGATTAGTGTGAACAAGAAAAAGGAGAGGAATGCTATTATTGTGAGAAATATTTTTAGTGCTCTTAATTCCATTGGGAAGACTACCAAGGTAAAAGAAAAGAGAGCCACTAGGATTATTATTAAAACATCCTTATTAAGTCATCATTTGAGAAAGGCTCCTCTGATGAGACAAACTTGTTTTGACTTGAACCTAAATCGTAAAACTTTATATAGAGCACTTGCAAGAAGAGAAAGACTTGATGATCCTCTTCAAAATGATACATGGGCTTATGGTGGGAGACTTCCACATTGTCATAAGAAGCTTACTGATGGTGTGAAGGATCAAATTCAACTATTTGGGAAATCTAACTCAAGAGTATCACCAAATGTGAAGGATGTCTTGAAGTTGATAATTGGTATTTGAGACCGCACCGCATCCCAAACATTATTTGGAGGTGAGTTAAACAATATTGTTCAAAACAATTTGTGAGACACATCCAACATTGGAAATATCACCAAGAGCTTTTGAATCCTTCAAGCTTTTTTTGTGTACCTCTTAAGATTTGAAATACTTGTTGCAAATATCATGTAGAGTTTTCAGTGCACTGTTGGGTATATTTCCAGTTTTGAAATCTTTCTATTAAAATTTTTGACTAACCAGTGATATTCTTGCTTATAAGGTCAAAACCTGTCCAGAATGCTATCAATTTTTTTACAAATATTAATCTATGAGCCATCAAATTAGTGAGATATGAAAAACCCTAGGTCCTAGGTAATTTTTCATTCATGTCAAGAAAAAACCCTAGTTCTTTGTAGTTGACTTCTAATTTGCAATTACCTTTTTCATGAAACTTAAGTCTTTTAAAGTCATGTGCCTTTTACATATTATAAGTTAGTCGCCTAATCTCATAACTGTGTTTGAGTATTCCTTTTTATTTAGAGACTCGGTGCAATGCTTTGGTCACGTTATCTCATAAAGAAAAGAATATGCTTTAAGGGTTAAGAGATTAAATGCAGGCTATTGATCAAATTAAAATCATGTGGTTCACATGAAGTCTCCAATGAAACCCTAAAGTTAAGAAATTTTCTTGCAACTTTGAATTTCTCCAGTTGCAAAGTCTCGCAAATGAATCAGAGTTAAAGCTTGGTTTTATATTCATTCAATCGTGAGAACTCAAAAGGAAACAAGGGTTAAGTTAAATCTTATGAGATTTAGTGACAACCGTAGATGCTCAGATGATCTTGTAACTAGGGTTTAATCGCAAGATGAAAGTGCAGATTAGGACTTTAAGAGATTCAATGCAGATCGTTAGATGAAGAAAGAATCAAGGGCAGGTGTGTGATCTCAAAAGAATTTCATAAAGAACATAAATATTGAGATATTTAACGCCGGTCGTCGATGAAAGAAAGATCAGAGGGCTGGCGTTTAATCTCTAGCTAAACTCTAAGTTACATGAAACTTTCAATGACTAAGAGATTCACTCAGTCGCCAAGTCTCCAGATAAACTAGGGTTAATTAAAGCTCAGTCAAGTTTGATGTAAATGAATATGAACTGCAGATTAAGTGCAAATCCTGTGGCTAGCATTAAATCGCTTAGAAAATTCAAAAATTCTCAAGGCTTTTAGCGATTCAGAGAAAAGGATATAGATGTTGACACGTGTTCAAGTTATGCAAAGATCTGTGGTGTCCGCGAAGTCTCAAGGTAAACTTTTGGTTAAGGAATTTCTTTGGCGACCTCGAGAGAGCTTATAGTAGTGTAATCTTTGAACCAACTGAAGTTAAAGTTAAACCTTAAGATATTTAGCATGAACCATCAGATTAAAAGGTAATCAATAGTGGTCATGTAATCTCCAAATAGATTCAGAAAGTGTAAGATGATTACGAGATTCAGTGCATGTCATTGATAAGATTTAGATTGTGTAGAAACTGTGAGATCTCAGAAGAAAATCATGGTTAATAAAATCCTTCAGCGACTTCAAATTTATATAGTCGCGTGATCTTCAAAGAAACTTAATGTTAAACAGAGTTTTTCTTAAGTTTTAGTCGCGGAATCTATGAATGAAGCATGAGTTAAGCAAATTGTCCAGCAACTTGGAGATGACCGTCGATTAAAGTATGATTGTGCAGTTGGCGCTACTTCTCATATCATAACTTGAGTTAATACTAACTTTCAGCGACTGGGAGATACAACAGTCACGTGATCGCCAAAATAAACTATGGTAAGAGTATGGTAAAGTTATAATGGTTTACTTCGCACCATGATGTAAAAGATTAGCCAATTAAAGAGAAAGGATTTTGAAAACTTGTATAAGATTTGCTGAGTTGTAATAAAATAGGCCAAACATATCAATTATCAGGCTATTTCACATATTATAAGGTTTTAAAATGGAAAAACCACTCATGACAATCCCATTTGGCTCATTCAAAATTGATAACCTGTCAACTTCAAACGCCACGGCTAGGGGAAAGAACTAATGTCGGGGTACTCAGAATTAAGACAGAAATGACTGAATGAAGTTTTCTAATTCTCATAAAGCTTACTGCATTGATTCCTAAAGTAATAGATAGACATAGCCTTCATCCACTTCATTTACCAAGTTCTTAGAATTCATAGCCAAAGGATTGCATAATTTTCAGAACATTTAGAAGCAGAGAATCGTGAGTTTTAGGGCAATTGACAGTAAGGGTTTGTTTGTCAGAACAGAATTGTCTCAGTCAAATATTCAGAAACCAGTAATGGTGAGTCAACCAAAAATGAGTGGAGCTTCAACTAGTGGAGCAAGTAAAGGAACAGAGGATGATCAGAAAGGAAAAAGGAATTATTCTGATGAGTTTTTGGCTCTACTGCCTGGATCCAGTCAAGGAAAAAGGGTAAATGAAGAATTCTTTATCGATGATTTAGAAAATTATAGAGATCCTAGGACTCCAGGGGTTTCTGGCTATCATATGTTTAACTATTTTCATACTAATCAAAATAGATCAATTCCAATTTCCAATCCATGGACATCAGGCCTAACCAAGTTGATTGTTCCTGATATTTTCCTAGATGTAGACTTGTTATTTGATTTAGAAAAAAAGTATGATCCCCTTTCCAAAACCATTAATAAGAGTGATGGGACACCTCTGGTTATCTAGATAGAGCCTCTTTTATGAAAGCTTTCAATATCTACCATCCTTGTAGCACATAAATTGACTTGAAAAATTTATAGAATAGATATACCAGAGAAACTGCTATTGTTGCCAAGTTAATCCAAACCCATACACCTAAGTCCAATAGGAATTATATTGCTTCCATACCAAATTCCATGGCACTCTATTTCTACAAGGATTTATCTTTTTAAATGAAAAACATTTCTTATGGATTGTGTAGAGCTGTTTTGGGAGAGGATGGTGGTGTTGAGAGAATATCTGCAGACATGTTGATGATCACCTTGGATCTACAAAGTGTACATGTTGCCACTGATTATGACTACATTCAGTATGTTATAGACAAGATGTATCAAGGGTTCATTGATATTTGTACAAATCCCAACCGTAGATTTATGCATTATTCTCTTTTAATGCATTTAATCTTATACTTCAACGTCAACAAATTGGATACACAGAATTTCAAACCTAGGGTATTCTTCCATGGCCAAAAAAACCTTGTACAAATGTGGCTTAGGGTTTGGAACTACACCTCTAATGAAAATGAGTTTTGTTTTTTTCACAATTGGATTGTATATCCTATTCTAGAGATGATAGGTGCAAATGTGACAAGGTTGCCACCAAGGTTCTACAACTTCTTAGACCTTGTCAATTTGTGGATAAATGGCCAGGAGACCATAACTGGGGAGATTTCTACTTTGACAAGAATTTTACTATTATGAGGGTTTATGAATGTCCCCAGCCACCTCATATACTTCCTGTAACCACCCTAATTTGGTATGCTCTGACCATAGACCCTATTTGCCCTAAGTGTAATCATACCCCCAATTATGTCAAGACAATACTTTAATTTACTAGCATAATTCATTTAAATCAAATTTAATCTCCTAAGTGATTTAATCACTAAATTATATTAATTGCCTTAGCCAATCAAATCAAATCAAATCAATTCAATTCTATCAAAACAAATAAAAAACATGGCTAAAGTAATTAATTAAAATGAATTAAATAAAATCCTAATTACACCTCATCACTTGCAAAGGGAAAGTCAATCCCCTAGCCTAATTAATTTAATTAATTGGCTATAGTCCTGATTAATTATCAAAAGCAACAAAAAGCTTAAATAATTAATTTCCCCTATTATTGAATGAATGTATTATTTATATAATTCAATTCATTAATATTCCCTTTAACCCCTAACCTAACCTATCTCAACCACCTTAATCCTGGGTTCAAACTAATCCCAACCCCTTCACCCATGCTAAGCCTAATTCTAATCTTAATCCCATATTTACCCTCTCCCTAATGATGTCATATTACTAATCTTTGGATTAGGAATTCAACTCATTACCCAAAGTCCACTTTCTCAAACTTGGACCTATACCCTCACCATGCCTCATTAATGCTCTCATAAATGCATCATTAATGCTTATACCCTCACCATGCCTCATTAATGCTATCCCTCATTAAGGCTCTTACACATTTATTAATGGCTTTATCTCTCCTCTCACTCCTAATTTATTCTATAAATAGAATGAGTTTAAGCTCAATGGGCCCTTGATTTTGGATTGTTGAAAGCATTGTTATGTTGTTCATATTATTAGAGATCTATATTGCATTTTAGCTTTCTTATTTTGCATTTTTATAATCTTCAATTTTAGAGCTTTAGAATGCATATTTATTGAGCATGTAGATTAGTTTCATTTAAATATTTCATTCTAGGTTGTATATGTCACTGATAAAAGCATAATCTGAGGGCAACTATGGTATTTTTCACACTCCTCCTAGATAGGAAGCAATAGGTCTATTTTAGTGATTGATATGTTTGCTAACTCTTTTTTTTCACTAATACAATGACTTATTGAAGTGTTGTATTGTAGCTAATAGGTACACAAAATAACACACACACTTTTTACGCCCACCGTATGGCTAAATCTCATATTTTACCTCACTTTGAATTCATTTTCTACTAATTTTTCTTCCCAAGTTTCAGGAACAGAGTCAATTTTGGTCGCCAAGGCTTGTATCTCAGATATTGGATCGCATCACAGAATCCTAGATCACACCTCGGATATCAGATTTTGCATCCTGAAAATCCTGCATCATTTTTGGTAAAGGCTCGCATCTGGTATACATTGTATCATTTTTGGTGTATTTGATCGCATCTGGTTAATTCTGGATCATTTTCGGGAAGTGCAGTTGCAATTAGGAAAATAGGATCTCATCTGGTTTTTGAGGTTGAAATTTGAAAAATCTAACCATTAACCTTTGCATGTTTTCTATCTGTGTCATTTAAACAGCCTAATAAGTGTTTGTTGATTGTTGTTTATCCATTTTTTATTATAAAGGATGGAAAAAGGATTGTTAGTTTGAGCTTTGCATTTTTCATAGATTAACTTGTTCTTAAAATTCTTCAAAGTTGCAAATTAAGACACATTTTCTAATCACTTGTTAAATCAATCAGATTAGTATGCTCTTTTCCTTCAAGGAAAATCAGAAAATCAAAAGTTGGTTTAAAACTTGAGAGAAATTTGGAGTAAAAGAACAAGGCAAACAAACTCATTGTTTAATTCCATTTTGGCAAAGTAA
>MU226379.1:1810935-1832069 GCA_018584345.1 Thuja plicata | reverse complement strand
AAAACTAAATTAATTAACTAACTAACTAACATATGATTCTAACTAAAAAATAAATTTAAATCTACATTAAACAATATTTTATAAATAACAAAATAAAAACAAAAAACATCAAATAATAGTATAATTAGATTAATTTAACATAACAAAATTAAAAAACATTGAAAAAACATTTTTAAAAAAAAAAAAAAAAATTCCTACCTATTTTCGGCCGAAGTACTCCTATTCCACTCCGCAAATCATGGAAGGCGCTCAGTGCAAATGAGCCGCTTTAACCGATTTTGGGGATTATATAATTTTAAGGGTTCCGGCCGAACCTGGTCCGGCCGAAACAGTTTCGGCCGGACCAGGTTCGGCCGGAACCCGTCTGCCACATGGACGCCACTTGGCGCCACGTGTGCACCACGTATGTCCGGCTGAAACATGTCCGGCCGAAATATGTCCGGCTGAAACATGTCAAATGGTCCTCAAGTGTGACACAGTTCTGTACTTTTACCCTTCTACGTTAACCCTTCCAACTCACTATAAATAATTGCTTCCTTGTAGGCCAAAGCCTCGAAGAATGGAATCAGTTTTGTTCTTGGAATTTCGATATCATTCCTTGAACATGCTTGGGTCTGTGTAGAGTGGAGCCGCTTGAATCTTGCTTGCGAGACTACACATATTTGAGTACTCATAGGGCTATAAGCCTCAATCTTTCCTTGTGCAATTCTATGGGAGATGGTTTCGAACGGATTGCCCCATCATAAACAAAAAAATTGTAGTCAAACTACCTGATTCATCCCCAAAAGGGTGATAATCTTTGTGAAAGGCAAAAAGTAATTGCCCCAAGATACTCATCATTTTGTGCCCTTACTTGTGTTTGGAGTCAAATAATATGGCGTCATGACTGGAGCCATTGCATGCTTGGTAGTGGCCATATTTTGATTAGCATTTGAGTGTGTACCTGAGTCAACAAGCAAATATTTTCATCCTCTACTTAGAAAATAGGGAGTAAGTATGTGTTTGTTCACCCTTAACAATGCAAAATATGTTTGATGTGTTTGATAGCTCACTAACAAGATAAATCATTCAAACGAGCAACAAAATTCAATCCTCTGGCTACATACTATATTTTTCACTCACTGGAAAGCCCCAAAAATAACCTACTATCAGACAAGTTTGTACAAACTTAAAGACAAATCAAACAAAAATTTGACAGAACATCAGAGAGTCATCTTTAGTCTGTCTTGGCTTGCATCTAGTTATGAAAAATCGCATTCAGTGTGCAAGACTGCATCTGGTCATTCTTATATCACTTCTAGGGAGAAAGGTCACATACAAGACACTTAGGCTCGCATCTGATTTTGCAAAAGCTCGCATCTGGTCTTTCCTACCTCGCATGCAAAGTGTCAAATCTGGGATAGTGGGCACTTGCATAGTTGTCTCCCAAAGGAATTCAGTATTTTTGAATACCCTTTTGGCTCCTTAGTCTGGTCATGTTTCTTTTTTTGGTCTCTCTATTGTTGTTTCAAAAGTTTTTTCAAGTCTCCCTTGCATGTCATTTTGGGCTCTTATAATCTGTCTTAAAACATGTGGTCTATTCGCTCTCAAAAATAACTTGATTCCCAACTCATTATCAGGGCATTGTAACCCTTTGACGCTAGAGTCATTTACTTCCATCAAACAACAAACTTTCACAAATTGGACACACTTACTTAAACAATTTGAGACCTCACTTGACACTATTGGGAAACTTTGGACATAGTTGAGATACAACTTCATGGTTAAGACAAGACATAACAAGTATCTTGCTGACGAATCATAAGTACCTCCTAAATTGCTACATTTTCAAAAAGGAGAGACATCTCGCAATCCTCTATTTAACACAGATTCACCCACACCAACAATGGATGTTGTTAGAGTATTATTACTTTATGCTTATTAATTAAATCATATTGATTTAATTATATAAGTTCATATTACTCTAGTTACTTAAGCTTCACTTATGTGCATTATTAATTAATTATTAATTAATAATGTGCAGCCTAGTTTTTTCCTTTAGGGTTTCTATCTCACCTTTTATAAGGTTGAGCTTTGTACTTTTTCTTTAATTGGATAATACATTTTTGAGCTCTGACATTTTCGAGCACAAGAGGTTTTTCTTTTTCCATATTGTTGCTTCATTCTTTGTGACAGGTTTATTGCATGCAGCTGGATCTTGGAGGTTGAATCGGCTGTGAACTCAACTGCCTTCCCTGACCCACTGCGTGTAATCTGATAAATCGAGAGAAGGTTTGTAGATAGAGATGGAACATACAATACATCATTGAATGTGCCATCCTAAATGCTGACCGAATCTGTCCCGCAGACTGTCTATATAGTGTTATTCCCCATGAGAATATGAGGAATAAAAGTCTCAAAAGAAGAGAACAAATCCTGAGAAGATTCCATATGGTGAGAAGCACCGGAATCTAGTATCCAAGGGACCTGTGAAGGGGATGCAACAGATGCCCGTAATGCATGACCCTGTCCAAAATCCTGTCCAGATGTCGAAGATGAGGCAGAAGACTGAAAAGCAGACCCCTGTGAGGTGGAAGAGGATGGAGAGGAAATAGTTCTCTTCTGAAGGAGAGCTTGCAAAACTTCAATCTGTTTCTCATAGCCATCAAATTTCTTCTGAAAACACTATGACTCATCATGGGTCCCCTTCTGACAATGGGAACATGTAGGGTTTTGAGTCTTCTGTTTCTCCCTCTTAGAAGAAGATGGTGGACCAGTGGAGTGATGAGAAGAGGAATAAGATATCTTCTTCAGCTTCAGCTTCTGTGTATCCTGAGATGACTTGGAAAGCATTGCCTGTGACTGTGAACCTGTAAGAGAATCCATCTGACTGAGCTTGGACTGCTCACGAGTTAACCTGTCACAGAAGGTCTCAAAAGAGGACATTCATATCCTCTTTGATGACAGTGTCTGCACACCTGTCATACCACTTACATTGGGGATTCCCTTTTAGGATCCTTGTGTCTACTCCTTTGAGCATCATCTCAGCCTTCCAGTGACACCTCATCTTTCGAGGTCACCTCTTTAGTGCCCACTTCCTTTCACTCCTTTGAATTGGAGTCATGGTGGTTTGTTCATTGATCCAGCGGTTCTTTCATTCTGGGGGGGCTTTGGAGCCTCAACCCTCTCTCATGGGGGGGGTTGGCAGCACGCATTGTACTTATGGCTTTGAGAGAGTCTCTTGAAGTCATTCTTTTTGTCTTTGCTTGCTTTTATATCTCTTTTTTGAGAGGAGTTTTTCCCACTGGGTTTTCTCCTTTATCTTCAGTTTACAGAGATTTCCTTGTACTGGGTACCTGATCTAGCCTTGTTGTCGGGACCCATTTCTTGCTTTCATAGTTTTGCTAGGTCAGCTTTCTCCCTGTGTTCAGCTTAAGGGGGGGTGTTAGAGTATTATTACTTTATGCTTATTAATTAAATCATATTGATTTAATTATATAGGTTCTTATTACTCTAGTTACTTAAGCTTCACTTAGGTGCATTATTAATTAATAATGTGTAGCCTAGTTTTTTCCTTTAGGGTTTCTATCTTACCTTTTATAAGGTTGAGCTTTGTACATTTTCTTTAATTGGATAATACATTTTTGAGCTCTGACATTTTTGAGCACAAGAGGTTTTGCTTTTTCCATATTGTTGCTTCATTCTTTGTGAAAGGTTTATTGCATGCAGCTGGATCTTGGAGTTGAATCTGATATTTCATCTGTTTCTACAAATGTTGCTAGGAATGAATGGGCTAATGCCTTTGAAGAATACAACAATGAGAAAAACCGGCAAGATCAAGACAATGCTAGTAATGAGGAAGAAATAAACATCACAAACCTTTATTTAATTTGGAAAGTGATGAAGACATTCCCGAAGAAGAGTACAATAGAATCAAACAAAGTAGGAAATTCAAAATAACATTGGAAAAGATAATTGGTAAAGACAAAGAGAAATACTTTCTCCATCTAGCATCCATTGGAGTAAAATTACCCAAAGATTATGATGTTGAAAAACTAAAGGAAAAATAGATATCAACCATTATCTCTATTCTCACCAAACAAATGACCTTGATGCCAACATAACTTGCAACACTCAAACAAGAGAAGGTTAAACCCAAAATAAAATACTCTTTGGACTCCATTTGTCCCTTTCCTTTTGACAAGAGTATCAATATGGTTCCATTTCCTCCCAACATGGCAAGGCCAAAATATGACAATTATATGGGAGAGATGGATCCCCATGACCATGTGAGAGAGTTTTGTGCTCTAAGCATAGAGTACATGCATGAGCCTACATACCTAATGAGGCTATTTCTAGGAAGTCTAGGCGGAAATGCTATGGAGTGATTTTCCAAACTCACACCTAAGGTAAAATATTTTGAGGAGTTGATTCAACAGTTTATCCAACATTACTCCTACAATATGCAGCATGACATAACCATGATGGACTTGTGTAACAAAAAGAAAAGAACCGGTGAATCCTTTACAAACTTTTTACAAAGGTGGAGGAAAATCTTTGCAAGGTATTCAAGAGATATTCCCGAATCAGAAAAGATCTGAATCTTCATAAACAACTTGATACCTAAATTAAACTATGCATTGAAAATGCAAGATTCACCTAGCTTTGATAGGATGATCGAAAATGCCATCTGTATTGAAGAAGTAATGGTTAAGAGAGGATAAATCACTCTCCAAAGTGATAACAAATCTACCAACTCCCACAACAAGCCTAAATGGTGGAAACAAAACAAGAATGTTGTTAATGATGGACTGGTAGATGCATCTAATGCTAATCCTAAACCAGCAGTGTTCAATATAAAGAATAGCATGTAAGCAAGTAAAGATGCCAAAGTAACAACCACAATACCTAAAGCAAACAATGAGAACAACAAGATTCAACCATGGACTTCCAAGCCTCAATGAACATTCACTTCTTTGGGAGAACCTCTTGAGACAATTTTGAAAACTCTTTTGGACAACAGAGTTCTTACAATCCCGGATTGAAAACCATGGGAACCAAAAGTCAAACCAAGATGGTGGGATGACAATTCTTATTGTGTCTTTCACAAAAATAAGGGACATAAGACTAATAATTGTATTAAACTCAAACATGCTATACAAGACCTTATTGAAGGAGGCAAGATCAAAGTGGAAGGACACACCACTAATAAAGACCATATGACATTTAACAAACCATTCCCTAAATACGACAAAGGGGAAACCTCTAAAGAAAAAGGAAATGAAGTAAACTACACCTATTCCAATAATGATAATGTGATCAACATGCTAGACATTAAATATGAATCAATTAATGTGATCACTATCAAAGGTGTTAAAGACACATCTCCCCAATCAAATGCAGTGACACGAAGTCAAGCACAAGTCACAATCAAAGGACCTAATTCCTCATCAAAACCAGCAACAACTTCCAAGGTACCTATTGTCACTATTCCCAAACCCGCGGAAGCAAGACAAACATTTACCATTCCAGTAGCAAACTATAACTTGGTGGATCAATTTCAACAAACCTCTACTCAAATGTCTATCTTTGAGTTACTTAAAATCTCCTCAGTGCATAGGGAAGTTCTCAAACAAGCCCTACATTCAGCAAATGTACCAAAAGACATTGATGTAAACAAATTCCAAGCAATGGTAAATCATATATCAACACCACATTACCTCTTTTTTTCAGAATAAGCTGACAAATCCTTGACACATCCATAAAATCAACCTCTACACATTGAATTCCTAATTCACAAATCCCATGTTAGACGTGTATTGATAGATGGAGGCACAAATTTGAACATGTGTACTCTCAATATAATAAAGAAGTTGGGTCTTTCAAAACAAACCATTAATTCAAGAAGCAAGATTGTTATCAATGCTTACGATGAAGAAGACAGATCATCTAAAGGCCTCATTGTTCTACCAATCAAAATAGGACAAGTTGAAAGAAATGTGATATGTCAAGTTATCGATCTCTCACTATCCTACAACATAATATTAGGGAGACCTTGGATCCATGAAATGCAAGAAGTACCATCTATTACGACCAATGTATCAAATTCCCACATAATGCGGTGGAAGTAACAATTCCTACGGATGTCAGTTATACTTGCAACAATGTTAAAGCAGATAGTATGGTCCCTCAGAACAAGGAAGTTCCAAAATAAATTGTACCTGAAACTACTAAAGACGTGGTTATGAAAAGCTTTGGAAAGACCTTAAAACTTGAAGAAACTAGTATGGGAGAATACAAGCTGGAAATGACCCCATCCTTGACAGAACTTCCAGTGTCTCCAATATCATATGGGAAAACTTCCACATCTTTCACACCCACTACATCTAAAGAGCTAGAAAATCAAAAAGCAACTGGTATGGTTAAAGCATCTACCTCCCAAGAGGATGAAAAAGAAGAAAAAGTAGTCTTGGCTTGGCTTGGCTTTGCAAGGGAGAACCAAAATAAAATGAGGCAAAACATGTAGAAATATCCCCAGAAAAGTATGGTAAAGGATATGACATTCTCAAACAAATGGGATATAAAGGAAAAGGACCTTTATGAGACAAAGGAAAGGGACTTGTTGAACCTATACACATGGAATTCAGAAATACCAAAGATAAAATAGGACTAGGTTTCAATAATAAATCTGAAAACCCTACTTCAAGGGATGGTCCAATCTTTGATGAAGGAAGTAATGAAGAAGAAGAAATAGAACTAGAACAGTGGAACTATGAGAGATTATTGCATATTAGTAAAGAGTATCCCGAATATCAAGCAGAAAGATATGTACCTAGCTTTGAGACACCACAAGACACTCATGTTCCTTTATTGACACAAGATACTATTCAAGAAGTAGAGGAAACAACAGAAGACACTCCAGAAGTGCCATTAATGGAAACAACTACTGAAGACATACCCCAACAACAAGATTTGCATCCTAACTGGGGGCAGTTGGTGACAATTTCACACATCCTAGATTTACCACACTTTGATCTACAAGTGGCTAATAGGGTACATCAGGTAACTATTGTTGAGTTTCTAAACAGATCATATGATGAAATAGCAGGCTTACATGATTATGAATGGGATGTCCTATCTGATGCTACCATGTACATTAAAGTAGATGTGATTCAAATGTTGGCACTGATATTTCAAAGAGGAGATATTTCTAACACTTCCCCTAACACTAATGTTATTCCATAATCAGATGAGATACCATTACCTAGAATTCTTAATGAAGAAACTTGTGTTTTACTAGGTCTAGAGGACATTATGGGACTACAAGCAATGAGTTCAATTTTGTTGAGAGAAGAAGAAGAAATCTCAACTGATGAGTCACTAGAGTTAGGTACACATATTACTAACAATGACCCTATTAATGACGGTTTAACTCTTGATGATCTAAACACTATAGAAGTAGACCTAGCCGAACATGTCTTGTGTGTTAATAGTTTTGACATTGATGCAATGTTGTCCTTACCAAACTCTAATTCATTATCCTTGATAAACCCTGACTTAATTGATTGGATGAATTTAGATCCTAATCCTATCATGAATTTCCCTAATGACTACACTTTGGCTTGCTACCTAAATGTTTGTGAACCTTATCCTTCTTCCATCAATGCAAGGAGCGTGAACATGTCGGAAGAGGATATCAAGTTTCTCAGTCACAAATTAAAAAATAAAAAGAAAAGAACTGATGGTAAAAACCACGTAGCGGCAGTATCAGATTCTAAAATAGTAAAAATAAAAGACGTATCTGATGGTGAAAACCTCCTAGAGGTGCCAAAAGATCGAATTCTTGATATCCTCCCTGAGCACTTTCAAGAAAGATCTTTAGTTTTGATAGAACCAACACAACCAGTTAACTTGGTCACAGCTGAAGTTCCTCATGTTGTTAACCTAGCACAATCTTTGTCAGATGAGGAGAAGATACAATTCACTATGTTCCTAAAAGAGAAACAGATCAAATTTGCATGGTCTTACATAGATATGCCTGGAATATATCCTGAATTAATAATGCACCATTTATCTATAGCTCCTGGGATCAAACCCATGAAACAAAAACTAAGAAAGATGCATCCTCATGTTGCATTACTAGTGAAAGTAGAGCTAGAAAAATTACTAAAATTTGGATTCATAAGAGTCATCGCTTACATAGGATGAATTTCTAATGTGGTACCAGTATCTAAAACAGATAAATCTATCAGAATTTGCACAGACTTTAAAGACTTAAACAAAGCATGTCCTAAAGATGATTTTTCACTACCAAACATTGATATGAGCATAGATCTAATAGCAGGCTATCAAATGTACTCATTAATGGATGGTTTCTCAAGCTATAACTAGATTAAGATTGCTCTTGAGGAATCTTGAGGATCAAGAGAAAACAACATTCACATGCGCATGGGGAACTTTTTGCTAGAATGTTATGCCATTTGGATTAAAGAATGTAGGTGCTACATACCAAAGAGATATGACTACTATATTCCATGATATGATGCATAAAAATATGGAGGATTATGTGGATGATACCTTAGCTAAATCGAAAGAAAGGACTACTCGCATTGAAGACTTGCGGAAGATATTAAATCACATGGAGTAATTTCAACTCAGGCTTAATCCAAAGAAATGTGCCTTTGGAGTTCAATTAGGAAAATTGATAGGGTTTATTATATTAGCAAAAGGAATTGAGGTAGACCCTGAAAAAGTTAAATCTATACTAGAAATGACTCATCCATGCAACATTAGTCAAATGATGACATTACAAGGAAGACTCCAGTCAATCAGGAGATTTATGTCACAACTTGCAGACATAGAACAACTCTTTACTAAATTGCTACATAAAGGTGTCACCTTCAAATGGAATGAACATTGTGAAAATAACTTAAATGAAGTAAAAGAGTACTTGGCTACTCCTCCTATTCTCATGGCACCCATTCATGGAAAACCATTACTTCTATATATTTAAGCTACAACTACATCACTGGGAGTATTGTTGGTGCAAGAAGATGAAACTAAAAAGGAAAGAGCAATCTACTCTATCAGCATAACACTAGTATCTTATGCACTCAATTATAGCATCATTGAGATAGCTTGCTTAGCAGTTGTCTTTGCATCATATAAATTGATACATTATATCCTATTACATACATTAAATCTCATTGCAAAGATAGATCCTTTGAAATACCTCTTAAGAAAGACAACATTAACAAGACAAATAGCAAAGTGGGTCCTGATTCTGAGTGAATTTGACATTGAGTACGTAGATATAAGAGCTATTAAAGGATAGGTTCTAGTAGATCAATTAGCTAATTCACCACTCCCAAATGATGAACCTTTGAGAATTAAGTTCCCTAATGAAATAATTATGCATCTAACTTAGTATCCTTGTAAGATGTACTTTGATGGTTCTTTCACGCAACAAGGCTCTGGAGAAGCGGTTCTATTCATAACTCCTCAAGGCTAAAAATACCCAAGTCCTACAAATTGACGTTTCCATGCACAAATAATTTCTGAATATGAAGCATTAGTGAATGGTCTTAAACTTGCTATGGAATGGAAGATTGTAGAGTTACATGTGTATGGTGACTCCCAACTCATTATCAATCAAGTAAATGGAAATTATCAAACCAAAGATGAGAATTTGATGCCCTACAAACAACTGGTTGAAGATTGAAGAAATACTTTGCCTTTGTCACATTATGAAAAATACCAAGAACAGAGAATAAAGCTACAGGTGCTATGGCTACACATGCATCCATATTACAACTAGAGGAACATCAATTCCTCTATGAGACCTTGGTGGAAGAATTATCCTACCCAACCTTTGATACACCCGAATACCAAGTAATTTGCGCTTTGAACGCCCAAGATGCATCTCGGTATGCTAAAATCATTGCTTACCTAACTGACCAAACTATAGCCAATGACCTATCCAAAAATGAAAATTGAGCCTTAATTCGGACAACATCGCGTTATGTCCTCATTACTAATAACTTATATAGATGAGGTCTTGACGGTACACTTCTTAGGTGTTTAGAACACAAAGAGTCGGATCACACATTAAAAGAAGTCCACGAAGGTTTATGTGGATCACACTCAAATGGCTTTTCACTAGCTAAGAAACTGCTAAGAGTAGGCTACTACTGGCCCAAAATGGAAAAAGATGATATTCATTTTTCAAAGACTTGTCATAAATGTCAAACACATGGAAATCTCATCCATAATCCTACTAGAGAACTCATACCATTCATAACACATTGGCCATTTTAGCAATGGGCCTTTGATTTGGTTGGACAAATATATCCTAATTCTTCAAGTGGACACAAATACATCATTATAGCCACTGAGTATTTTATGAAGTGGGTCGAATTTGTGCCACTAATCAAAGCCACTGGCATACAGGTGGCTATGTTTTTCTTGAACTACATTATTTGTAGACATGGGATACCCTCTTCAATTGTAACAGACAATGGGGGCCAATTTAAAAACCAAGACATCAAAGACCTTTGCATACAGTTTCACATTACTCAACATTGTTCCTCAATCTATTATCCTCAAGGTAATGGACAGGCTGAGACATCTAACAAGAACATTCTCAAAGTCCTACACATAATTGTGCGTAAGTCGGGCAGAGACTGGCATTTACAATTAAATCTGGCACTTTGGGCCCACAGAACAAGCATCAGAACACCAACTAGAGCTATACCATTTTCCCTAGTCTATGGCGTTGAGGCAGTATTACCTATTGAGGTTGAAATCCCATCTTTGTGGGTATCTTTACAAGGTCTTATTACTGACGAACAATACCGCATTGATTGGGTAAATTATTTAGACTTACTCGATGAGCGCAAGCAACAAGTGTTCGATCATTTGAAAGTGTACCAAAAATGCATGTCAAAAGGGTACAATAAAAAGTTCAAACCACACCACTTTCACGTGGTGGATCTCGCGCTAAAAGAGAATCCTAAGAACCAGCATAACAGAGAATAGAAAGGAAAGTTTAAACCAAAATGGTTGGGGCCTTATGTCATTACTGCCACTTTTGGGACTGGAGCTTATCAACTAGCTACACCTGAGGGAGATGTTCTTCATGATCCCATTAATACTCTACATTTGAAGCGGTTCTATTCTTGATGTCTAGCTAGCAGAGCCTATGCAGTGAAGATCTCAGAAAATACCAAACAAATCAGAAAATTGATCCTGAAGAAATCCAAAAATAGTGGAAAAAATCCTGAACAAAGGTATCCTTGGTGAAAACCTGGAAAATAGGCACCTTGATACTAAAAAAAAAAAAGAAAAAAAAGAAAAAAAATTAAAAAAGGAAAAAAGTTCCTTGATGAAAACCTGGCAAACATGCATCCTAGTAGAAAAAATAAAAAAGCTTTGCCGAGTGGTGAAAACCTAGCAAACGGGTGTCACTCACACTCTGTGCTCTATCTATCAATGCACTGACGACACTAAACCTTCATACTTGCACCTGTGCTATTTGGTGACTCTGATTCCTTACAAATGTCCTATCCTTTCTTGGGATTTGTCTGCATTTGCAGGAATTGTCATTCTGCACTGGGGGCATCTTTGCTAGCATGGTCAGTTCACATTTGCTAGGTTGACCTAAGCATCTTGTCTAGGATGGTTCACCTCTCAAAATAGTATTTCTCAATACTTAAACTTAAAAGTCACTATAAAAAACAAAGGTGTTTCTTCAACACCACCTACCTGTAACAGACATCAAACTAGTGTTTCTCAAACACTTTAAATCCAAAACTTAAATGAACTAGTGTTTCTCAACACTTTAATCAACCAGTGTTTCTAAAAACTACATTGGATTGCAATTGCTGACACAGTTAATCTCACATATACTCAAACATGAAAACATATTGCTTGAATTCCAAATTCTGATTGATGAATCTCTACTACACTTGAAAAATGGATCAACAGTATTTCTCAATACTACTTAAACACATAGTTTGATCTTGGTTTGGTTATGATTCTTTTATGTTCCCATGATGTTTCATACTAGGGGCATCTAAGCGATTATAATTTTTCTCTAATTGATTCTCAATTGGTGATTGCTATGTCTTCCTAGTAACTCCATGATGTCTATTTTAAGACAAAGAGTCACAAGGATAGGGGGCATAACATTTTCTTGGTTTTTTGTGTATGGCGATTATTCCAAATGATCTTATAAATTTCACCTAACTTGGATGTTTATGGTAAGCGCTACCAACATGAGTGGATAGCCGCATATATCTCGATCCTTGTTATGTGTAAACTACGGTGAGCTTGAAACAATTTCCTTTTCTATTTTCTAAATCAGATTCTCACTAAAGTGTATGCTACATGATGTACCCACGGATATGAATTTTCAAGGTCATTACGGATCACATGTCTTACATTGCACTTGAACAGAAACTGATTCTAAACATTAAAAGGAGATAACTAACTTGTCGTCCTGGCTTGTATGCCTTGATGCCTAAGTTTATTTCGACATTGCATCCAATACACATAGTATTCATACTTTCATGATACCAGTGGGTATTATTGATAGTTGTACTTTCAGGTGATCTCCATTACAAACAAATGCCCAATGATGATAAAATGCTACAATATATACAAAATCAGTGGCAGTCTTAGGATTCTGCATATAGATGCATTTAGAGATTGCATGATTCATTTTTAAAAGAACAACATAAAAAGGACTTGAGCCTAAAATAAATTCTTGATTCATTCGAAATCCAAGTTAATTGCATACATCAATATTACTGATATTCATGTCATTGCATATCCATGACATACATTCTGTATTCATAAATGAGAAAGAAAAAAGACAAAAACAAAGAATTCAAACATTGCATTTAAATTTACATCCTAAATGCATCCATACATTTATTTGCATAAATAAAATCTCAAAAACTTTCATTTGCATATTCACTTAGTATCATTTAAAACACATTCATATCAATAATAAATCAAATGAGTATAAATGATGTCATCACATATCTATTCTAACTCATCAAGCGACCAAGATAAACATCATCACATGTGCATCAAAAATATAAAACATCTATCAAAGCATGAGAATCCATGAACATATCAAGTTCAGGAACAACTATCTTAGATGTATCAGATATGGAACAGATCAAAAATATGGAACTGTCTACAAAAAGAATGATCTCAGAAGAATCAAGATATACAATGTAATCTCAAAATATGACACAAATACAGTATCAGGTCTGACTGCTACCCTCTCCCTAATCTGGAGGAGGAGGTGGTGCAAATGGAGCTGGTGGAGGCATCACCCCTCAGACTATTGTGTCATCCCTAAATATGAAGGTTCCCTCTGACCCTCTAGAACTGCAGCATGATATAAAGCATAATAGTATGTGGCTCTCTGTCCCTAGTGTACCGCAGTACGAGCCTGTGTGTCTCTCTCTGATCTCAGGTGCTCAACCTGTGTGTCCCTCTCAGATCTCAGGCACTCAACCTATGTGTCTCTATCTGCTCTAACCTGCTCAAGTTGTCTCTCTCGATATGCTAGAAGAGAATCTAATGTAGTGATATGTGCTCTGAGCTACTCTCGCTCATGCTCACACTGAGACAGTGCATCACTATCTCGGCCTGGACCCCTGCCTCTATCCTGTCCTAAAGGTCTATCTTGTGGCCTATCATACTGCTTCTATCTCTGTCTCTGTCGATCTCTAGTCAACAAAGGACCTGGATCCCTCTGAGGAGTAATAAATCTAAGACGAGTCTGCCTGCCACTCCCACTATCGTTCGCGCTCTCTCCACCACCCACCACACCTCCACCCCTATCATCCACATCATCCTGATCATCCGGACCCTATCCCTTGTCAGGAGGAGGGCGCTTAGCATCTCTCCCATGTCTGCCACCATCCCTGCCTCCATCTCTCCCCATCGCTCCTTTGTCTCTCTGAGATCCTCCTCGACCTCTGACAGGACGGTCGTCAACAGGATCATAATCCAGTGGATCCTCAAACCGTGGAATAGCCTCATCAGGCGTTGTGAACCATAGAAATGGATACTGAAGAATATGAGATCTGAACACCCAACATTGGCTACATCACGCTGCAGATCCCAAGGTACTGCTATCATCTCTCGAGTAGCTCTCTACGTAGTCTCATAACCCAACTGTGGTCCCCACTGTGTTGTCTCATCTCGGATCCAAGCATATATATAGATGTATCCTAGCACCTGCCCTACAACCAGTTGTACTACCTCAAGACACATGTCACTACGAATCTCTCAATGATATATCTGGTGTGTCCGATTAGGTACCTGCTCTAAAAATAATAAGGCGTTTGATGCCTGTCTGATACCCACTCCTCACAATCCAGTTAAGGACACCACACTACTACTGTCATATCATCCAACAGATGGCCTCCACCTTGCCCAAATGGGGCTGTTGTATCCAACCTGAGTACACACACACACACACACACACACACACATATATATATACATTTATATATATATACACATTTATATATTTATATATATACAAATTTATATATACATATATATATATATATATATATATATGGCTGCTCTGGAAGATGTTGCCTATCCACTATCGGTCGTGTAACTGAGATATCCTCCCAGGCCCAGATCTGAAGTACCAAAATTCCAACAGTCATGTTCCGAGAATAATGATACACTATCTCATGTAAATCTCTATACATGTGTGCGAGGATGCAACTACCCCATACAAATCTACATCTTGACACAATCATCTACTCAAGCATATCGACCCAACCGACCATGAATCTGTGTTGTCCTCGGTCCAGCATAAGGACACCTCCGATCAATCTAGCTAAGTATTCAGGAAGGCACTCATAGTGATCACACATGTAGTCCCATGTTAGATACTGGTGAGTGATAGTATCATCATCACAGAATCGTTGTGCTTTCGCAACCGATGAAGCAGAGGTCGAATCAAACTGCACCTCTCATCCCATAACAGGAACTGTTAGAATCCACCACATGTCCTATGGTGTGACGGTCATCTCACCAGTAGGTAGATGGAAGGTGTTCTACTCTGAATGCCACCTCTCAACCAGGGCAGCCAACAACCCTCGATTTACCCTGATATCAGGTAAATCCCTCAGCGACAATAAACCAACATGGGCAACTAACTCTGGCTCATCATCAGTCAAATCCCTCAACAAAGCAAGGACACGACCAGGATATGGTCCTCAAAATGAAACTACCTCAAAAGGAACCTGTTCAACATTTAGTAATTACAAAAAAGTTCAAAATCAGTGTTCTATCTAAGCATGCTAAGCAGAAAACCTATCATCTAAGTGTTTTAATGGTCAGCAGAAGAAAAAATAGTGAAAATGGAAAAATACCTAAGTTAAAAAACTGGAAATGACCTTGTTTTTGTAGGGTGTGATCCTTTCCACGGGATGTGATCCCTGATTCCTAGGATACGATGCGGCATCCAAGATGCGACCCTATTTTTGCAGGAAGTGACACGGGATGCTGGGTGCGACCCTGCTTTAACAGGGTGCGAAATCTTGAAAAACATAAAAAAAAACCCTACAGCATGGGACACAAAATTGAAAATAGAGTGCGATCCTAAATTTACAGGATGCGATGCAGTAATTTGGGGAAAATAGGAAGCGATGCAGGATTTAATGGAAGTGACGCTAAATGTCGAAAATGACGCAGAATTCAACTGGCTATAACTTGAACAAAAATTCATAAAAATGAAAACTAAAAATTTCACAAGCTAGGTTTTCAAGTACTTCTCGGAGGTGGGTAATTAGCTGGATGCTAATGTCGATGGTCGAGCTCAAAATGATTCTTCTCCATAGGGACCACCATCTTCTCTGTAGAGCACTCTGTATTACTAAGGTGAAAAGTGAAAATGAGTGAGTAAAAAGTGAATTTGGGCCTATTTATTTGACTTTTTGAGCTATTTAGGAGCTCCGAAACACCTCCCAGACAACTGAAACTCATCTTGTTCTCTTTTTGATCAATCAGGAATGAAATTGAACACGCTGACATTATTCTCCACAGTGCAGTAAAATTTGTACGACAGTTACTGAAAATGTAGAATTACTCCATATGTTCCGAAAATGATTTGCCATCTTTACGCAATCAGTTTTTCGGGTTCTATATCATCAAATTGCACATTATTCATAAAAAATATTGGTCAAACATCATTTTATCAGACTCAAACCTCACATTTTAGCATCATTAACTTGGTACAAGTGTGTTTTCTCTTAACACACCTCTGTTTCTTCACTTCTTCTAATTGATTATTTCTCGATCTAACCGATCCATGCAAGTGGTACACCATTTCAAAAGAGGTATTTTATTCTTTTTCCTTCGATTTCATTCCTGAGGGGGCATGATCACACTTAAATCAATCAAATTCTTGCTCAAAACAACATTAAAGAGACTTCGTCATCAAAAGACTAAAGGCATGACAGTTCCTTGACTAAGTCGGGACTGTTGGATGGAAGGCTTCGGTTCTCACAAGCTAGATATCCTATGTCTACTACGTTTGCTCTGACCATAGACCCTATTTTCTCTAAGTGTGATCATACCCCCAATTATGTCAAGACAATTCATCAATTTACTGGCATAATTCATTTAAATGCAATTTAACCTCCTAAGTGATTTAATCACTAAATTATATTAATTGCCTTAGCCAATCAAATCAAATCAATTGAATTCTATCAAAACAAATCAAAAAGATGGCTAAAGTAATTAATTAAAAGGAATTATATAAAATCCTAATTATACCTCATCACTTGCAAAAGGAAAGTCAATCCCCTAGCCTAATTAATTTAATTAATTGGCTATAGTCCTGATTAATTATCAAAAGCAACCAAAAGCTTAAATAATTAATTTCCCCTATTATTGAATGAATATATTATTTATATAATTCAATTCATTAATATTCCCTTTAACCCCTAACCTAAGCTATCTCAACCACCTTAACCCTGGGTTCAAACTAATCCCAACCCCTTCACTCATGCTAAGCCTAATTCTAATCTTAATCCCATCTTTACCCTCTCCCTAATGATGTCACATTCTTAATATTTGGATTAGGAATTCAACTCATTCCCCAAAGTCCACTTTCTCAAGCTTGGACCTATACCCTCACCATGCCTTATTAATGCTCTCATTAATGCATCCTTAATGCTTATACCCTCACCATGCCTTATTAATGCTCTCATTAATGCATCCTTAATGCTTATACCCTCACCATGCCTCATTAATGCTATCCCTCATTAAGGCTCTTACACATTTATTAATGGCCTTATCTCTCCTCTCACCCCTAATTTTTTCTATAAATAGAATGAGTTTTAAGCTCAATGGGCCCTTGATTTTAGATTGTTGAAAGCATTGTTATGTTGTTCATATTATTAGAGATCTATATTGCATTTTAGATTTCTTATTTTGCATTGTTATAATCTTCAATTTTAGAGCTTTAGAATGCATATTTCTTGAGCATGTAGATTAGTTTCATTTAAATCTTTCATTCTAGGTTGTATATGTCACTCATAAATGCATAATCTGAGGGTAATTATGGCATTTTTCACACTCCTCCTAGATACGAAGCAATAGGTTGATTTTAGTGATTGATATGATTGCTAGCACTTGTTTTTCACTAATACAATGACTTATTGATGTGTTGTGTTGCAGCTAATAGGTACACAAAATAACACACACACTTCCAACATATGTGCCTCCCAGGATAGGTGAAATAGAGTTTATTTGGAAATTGATATGGACTGATAAGGAGCACCTAGCTTCTCACAAGAAGGGTAGATTTACACCTAGATAATTCAAGATTCTTAGTTTCATAATTGGAAAAAGAGCCCTGGATTTAGTGAACAAACGGTAGAACCAATACAGAATGAGTGTGGCTATATATAGATATGTAGACCCAGATAATTTTATTAAAAGTGCCAAGAAACTTTCGACTCCAAGCCTACCTTTCGGAAAGGAACATGAGGAATGTGTGGAGGAGGACTTGATTAGAAACATCCTGGAAGATGAAGAAGCATCAAGAAGGGCTACCCAATATCAGGATCTGATGGAACTAGAACAACAAATTGAAAAGAAAGTAATTTCTTTTGGAGGGTTCTTCCTTGAATTACCCTATTTATAGAATCTTACGATATGTGCAAGGGACTTTGACAATGGGTGTCTATTATTCATCTCATGGAGATCTTCCACTTATTGGATATTTAGATTCTGATTGGGCAGGGTGTGCAGATGACCGCAAATCAACTACAGGTTATGTTGTCTATCTTGGTGCAGGTCCTATTTCATGGTGTAGCAAGAAACAATCTACTATTGCTCTATCCACTATAGAGGCTGAATAAACTGCAGCAAATGAAGCAGCTAAAGAAATAACTTGGCTACAAGCTATTCTATCAGTGCTCAAGCAACATCAAGCGGGACCTTCTATACTTCATTGTGATAACCAAAGTGCCATCTCATTGTCCAAGAATCCAGTGTTTCATGCTCGCACAAAACATATTGAGGTCTATCATCATTATATCAGGCATCTCATCCAACAACAGGTGATTCATCTTCAATACTGCAAGTCCGAGGACCAGATTGCTGATATATTTACAAAGGCATTATGTAAGGCTAAGTTTGTATTTCTTAGAAATCTTTTAGGCTTACGAGCCGTCCCATGACTGTTTCATGATTGTCATTCAAGGGGGATTCTAGTGAATTCCAACCATTGTATTTCAAGAATAAATTGTTGTAAATGGGTACCTAACAAGGCTTTAGGCCGGGACCCATCCTTTCTAAATTATGGCGGGATACTTAGAATAGTTAGTATAATTAATTTAGGGGGGATGTTGAAAGAAATTAATTACATCCAACTACCATGGTGGGCACAGACCAAGAAGAAAGTTCCAGAAAACCGTAGAAAACATGTGCAGCCATTCATAGTCGCCTACAGCTGTCCATTCCAACTAATATCATTAATATTCCAACTAAACTGTAATCTACAGTCTTCTCTATATTTAATGTAAATCTGTCTATAAATAGAAATGATAGAGCCTGGTTTTTCATCGCTCCAAATCAGTTGTTCTGTATTTCTTGTTTCTGTCTTTGTATTTTCTCACTATGTAGTAGATAAACATTTCATCATCAAGTCAATAAATGCCGTCTGTCTTAGTCTATTCTCTTTAAAAACATTCCAAAGTCCAATTCATTCTACTCTATCTTTATTTCCGTGATAGGAGGAAGTTTAAGAGTGAGCACTGGATTGGAAATTTAAGCTCGATATAACTAACAATTGATGAAATTTTTTAAGTTTCTTTTATGTCGAATATAATAGGTAATCAGGCTCAGCTTATTAATCTACATTGTCCACAGACGGAACCATTTTGCTGTGTGGGACTGGCAACTGAACTTCCAGGAGAATAAAAAAGAAACTTCATTTATTCTATATTACCTAGATTGAGAATTGCTCTTTTACTTATATGTCTTTTTTAAGTATAATGTTCAATGTTGGAATTATTTATTGTTGTATTAAAAGTTCGAACTGTCAATGCTCAATACAAATGCCAGATTTAATCAGATCAGAAATCTCCAAAAAGATACTGACAACTAAATCAACATTCAGAATGCATTTTCTTATAAATAAAAACCACCAGGTTGGTATTGTGTTTTTGGGATCTGTTAATCTCCTCTTTTCTTCAAATGCTAGTTACAACAGTTCTTGTTGGTTGGCTGTGAAGTAATGTAGTTGGTGAGTTGGAATTTGATCTGAGCAGGAACTTCAGGGACAAACAACAAAAAGACAACGTGAAAAATGTCTCTGCGTGAGAGTTTTTTTTGGGAGGAAGAGCAGAGAACTGCAGTAACAGAGCATTAAGTAGAAGAATAATAACAGCAGCTACAAAAAATTATTTACAGAGCATTTGGTTTCTAATCTTTTAACAAAATTTAAATGATTGGGATGAAGAAGAAAATTAATTCCTTTACTTTTAAAAAATTGTAGGTGCATAGGCATCATGGAATAGCTGTATTCAAGGGTTATTTAATATTATCCTGGCCATGGCATGGTTATTTACACACATATCAAATATTCAATTGTTTACCATCAGCGGAGTGTTCTGATGAAGTAGAAGTTCAAATTTTTGTAGTAAATATTAGTCATTACGATCTCAAAAAAAATATTGCAGTTTTTAAGTTTTAATTACCAGATATAATTGCATAATAGTTTGCGAAAACTTCTTGATTGTTGTCTACTTGGATATTGAAATTCGTTGTGCTGTCTAGTGTAAATGACCAGAATTAAATTGGCATATTATAATAAATCATATTTTTTAATTAGTTGCTGTCTCTAGTCAATTGTAGTGACTTTTCAATTCTGAATTGTCCATTCAATTTCTAATGAAGATGTAGATGTAGTGATCTTTCGGCTTCCTTGAAGATGTATAAAGGGGAGACTCAATTCGAATTCAATAGTAGAAGATAATGGAGATACATTTCATTTGTTGAGATTGCCAATTTACATCACTTACCTCTCGTGTATGGAGTTCACATGAATCCCTTTCTCATGAGAATGAATGAAACACTTAGCACTCATTGCATCTAGGTGATGCTTACAGAGGCGAAACTACAGAGTTTCCTACATGGTTAAACCCACTCTGCTTGCAACCCCATTTGCAAAACCTTCCGCAAGTGGTGTGCCTTATAAACCATTCATTAGAAGGCCCCTTAAGCTCATCAATTGATAAATAGAAGATATTTTCCACATCAAATTAAATTCAAAAGTCAGATTTCCAACAAATTTCGTTTCATGCCAAGCATTTATGGATTTCAGCTAGCATTTACAACTTGGAAAAGGCTTTCTATATAGAACTCTGATGAACAAAATTAGGGGAAATCAAATGGAGGTAGGGAGCTCTATTAAAGTTCAATCATCATAATTTGTAGGTGGGAAACCTCGAGGAGAGCTGAAACAGAGTCGCACAAAAATCACCATTTCATTATTCTTGGCCATCATTATGCTCCATTGATATTGATAGGGTGAGTGAGTATTCAGAGGGAGTGTTGTTAACCTACAATTTGAATCAGCTACAGTTCTTCAGGTATTC
>MU226379.1:1794783-1805871 GCA_018584345.1 Thuja plicata | reverse complement strand
GGAGAGAAAATGTTAAAGAAAGAAGATTGTTTGAAGGAGGAGTAGATGGGATTTAGGGAAGCACTCAATCAATCACAATCTCTAATGAAATCATTGAAGTAATATCTAATTAGCACTTGTACCTAGAAAAGGTTCAAGGATAAGCTAATAGGAAACTGTAGATGGAATTTAAGTGTATTTTATATTATATTATTAATTGTATAATATAATTAAATCTATAAATGTTTTCCTTATATATAAACAATTGATGACGTTTTGGGCAATTAATGACGAGATTTGCAAGAGATAGTTGTAGGATTAAGTGTTAGGTTTTTATAATGCACAATGTATTCGGGGATCGCTTGATGAGGATCGTACACTACAAATTTGTCATAATATGTGCCTTCTTTGTCTTTTATGTCTTTCTTTGGAAAATAAAAAGATGGATTTTAAAATAAAAATATAATTATTCTATAATAATTGAAATATTAATAAAATAATTTATAATTAAATTAATTCTAATATTTATTTTTTTATTATTATTATTAATTTCATAAAAATACGAGGATCACCTTGTGGTGTTGTGGTAAGTGGTTGCATTGTTAATGGTGCAACTTGGCCCAAATGGTGTTAATGTCAATTTGGGCCCACCTTTGCTGGGTTGGTGTGATCACAAAAATATAAATAATAAAATATATTTTAAATATAATGAAAAATAATCCTTTAAAAAGAAGAAGAAAAAAGAATAATAAGAATAAGCTAATTCTTTCTTTTAAATGATTTTCCTTTGATCACTTTTGAACCATAAAAAAGATAGAATATCTTAAGAAAATAAGATAATATTAAAAGATGTTCCTATCAAAATAAGATAATAATACATTATCATTTTTTTCTTTTGTGTGCATTCTTTTTTTATTAATAATATTTAATTATATATATTTTAAATTTTTTTACAACAATACAAAATCATTACAATCTTATCTGACATCATTGAAAAGAGTTTTTTTATTGTTATATTTTTTGGTCCAGCACCAACAATTTGATTTGAAAATGGTTTAACATGAGACTAAGGTGGTTTTAAAATGTGAGATAGGTTTAGTGGATAATTGTGGAAAGTGAAGTCCATAATATAAAGCCTATCGGCTAATTATAAAAGCAAAATCCATCATCCTTTTCTAGAGGTGTCCCATCTAAACAAGATTTTTCAAATAGACTCCAATAATTGGAGTTCAAGGGTTGGGCTATATAGGTTTTCAAGGGGCTAGGTACACGGTATATCTCCTACATCTCTGTTGACCAAAACCATGTACAACTTGTATTACAGTCTGGTTTATGGATTATATACGACCAAACATGTTATGTTGAGCTTGGGACATCAATTTCCAAATCAAAATACCCTAGTTCGGTTCTTTTCATTCCTTAACCTACCCTTTGGCCCCTTCCTATATGACATCTTCTCTTAACTAAATAAGGTCATTTGGTATAAACAATATTTTGAAATATGTGCTAAAGTACATGTTTAACCTAGGGCATATATTCAAATTGACCTAACTCAATCCTTTTTTGACACTATCAAAGTAGTTATTCCTACAGATAAAAATTAAAAGTGGATACCACCTAAATAAAGTGAATTCCCACTTCTATTTCCATCAGGAGGAAGATAGCCTCATTCGCTACTACCATATTTATAAAATTCACCTATCATAACTATCTCCAAGTAGCTCCTACTTGAATAATGTTTTTTTTATCAAAACAACCTATAAAATTATGTTGTTCATTCCACTCCCCCAACCATAACCATTGTTGGGAGATTGTTAGATTATCATGCATATATGTGCTGACATTGATGTTTTATCTTTAATGTCAACATATTTCTTTATTTATGTCAGTGTTCTTAGTATGTTTAGTGAGAAGATTGGTTTGGTATGGATACTGTATTGAAGACCAAATGATGCAAACATACAGATGGTTTCAGGGATGTATGTAGTTGACTTATGTCAATTTACAGAGGCTCGCGTGGTGATTTGAGTGAGTTATAGATTATTGATCAGAGACTGGTATTTTGGATGTTCAGGAAGAGACAGTGTTTCAACATTTCAATTAGTGTGGTTCGGTTGTGCAATATTTCTGGTTGCTAACTCGGTGGTGAGTTTAGGACATGGATGTGTGTCCTCGGCTTGAGTGGTTCATTATTTGGATGCTGACAAACTATTTTTCTTAAGTGACAGAGGTTATTGATTGGTGTTCCTATTGAACAGTGCAAAGATAATGGTGAATTCTGAGACAAAGTTGTTTTGGTTGTTTCTGTGGCATTTCACGTTGCTTGTTGATGTTTCTAGATCGTTTCCTATTCGTGTTGTTGAATCACATTGAGATATGTGATCAGATTTGGTGATTTTCTTGTGGCGTATTGACATTCTTATTGTTCTTGACCAACATGGTGGTGTAGTGTGTTGTGATGGATTGAGGCGTGATTTATGGAGCTGGAGTGTGTTCAAAGATGAAGATTTGGATCCTTATTATTTCTTTGTCGACATGTCTTGGATTACATTGATTATTGTCATATATTTGATTAAATATTTGTAAATTAGGTCCTTGTTTGACCTTTAAGAAATAAGTTGATTAATTGTATAAATGTTATATCCTTTTGGTGAGAGGATCGTGTGTGTATGAGATAGTGTGCAAAGAGGTATGAGTGGAATCTGCAAATGAGGCAGAGATATGATGTATTGTGTACTTCATTAGAATGGTATTGACATAACTTAGATGATATCAATCATTTCATGGTTAGTGGATTGTTGTTCATCTAATTGTTGTAAGGCAATGAGCCTTCCTTTGGGTTGTTGCCCTTGTAGTATTTGAGTAGTGAGCTCTAGGTAGTGTACCTAAATACATGTGCATTCCCCTTGTAGTAATTGTAAAAGGGTATAGTTATTTTAACATAGTACATCATCTTGTGGGTTTGATCCCCATTGTGTTTTTTCCCTTAACCGAGTTTTCGCATCAAAAATATTGGTATTATGTGTCGATTAATGTGTTGTGATCTTTCTTTAATGTTAATCATTCAGATCTCAGATTTAAAGTTTAAAAGTTGATTGAGGTTTTAATTTTTGGGACACAACCGATTCACCCCCCCCTCTTAGTTGTGTGTGATGTCTTGTTTCCAATAATTTCTATCAGAGCTAAGTCCTCTTTTGGAAGCTTGATCACTTGAGGATATCTAGTATGACAACTTTTAAGAAGGATAGTCTGAGATTTGAAGGCTCTAACTACTCTATATTGAAAGGACAAATGATTACACACTTGGGATGCATTGGAGAAGACTACTGGGTGATCATAAAGAAATATTACAATCCTCCTATGGATATTTCAATTACTACTACAGATGAGAAGAAGCAATTTGAGTAAAATATCAGAGCAAAAGAAGCATTGTTGAGTGCCTTGTCAGATATAGAATATACAAATGTCATCAAATTAGAGACTGCACGTTAGATATGGAAAAAATTAAAGATTTTTTCATGAAGTGGATGCATGTGTGAAGCAAGTCAAGCTACAAAGTTTGAAAGGTAAATATGAATCATTGAAGATGACTGACGATGAAAACATTAATTCTTACATACTGAAAGTGAATGAGCTTGTTTGTAGAATCAGATGTGCTGGTGGAACATTGGATGAGGATGAAATTGTTTCTAAGATACTTATATCCTTTCCTCCTACTTAAAGTCACAAGGTTTCTTCCATTGAAGAGATCGGGACTGTGGCACCAGAAACAAGAGACACATTGGTTGGTAAGTTATCTGCCTTTGAGATGAGAGAATTTGGTGACAGTCTTCCTAAAGTTGAATCTGCATTTAAAGATACTATTTCTAAGGATAAACAAAGATATTACCTTGGAGAAAGTTCATCAAAGTATGGATCTAGATATGCAAAGGAGATGGAAGGGATTGATGAAGAAGAGAGAAATGTTGAAGATCTTGAAGCTCTAATTGCCAAAAGATTGCCTAAGGGAGTTGGTAAGTATCAAGGAAAGATACCTTTGAAATTTTTTTCATGCAATAAGATTGGTCATTTTTCTTCAAGATGTTTGGATAAAGAGCTTAAGTACAAGCCTAGGAAATTCCAACCTAAATATCTGAAGAAGTGTTATTATGCTGCTAATCAAGGTGTAACTAATGATGAATCTTAAAAGAGTGAAGATAAGATTATGTTTATTGCTATCAAAGATGAGAATCCTAGTTTCTTAAATGGAGAAAGGGCCTTGGTTACACATGTTGAAGAAAAGGATGAATGAGTGATAGACAGTAGTTGTTCAAATCACATGACTGAAGATAAGAGAAAATTTGTGAAGTTGGAGAGGTATGATGGTGATGTTGTCAGATTCGGTGACAATACTCCTTGTATGATCAGAGGTAGAGGTTCTATTACACTTGATGGTAAGAATAACTTTGATGATGTTTTATATGTTGAAGGTTTAAGACATAATTCTTTAAGTCTGTAGAATTTGAAAGTGAAAAAATCCAAGCTTCTATATTATTTATCTAATTTCTCATTCCTTTGGTGGAAATAAGTCATCTATTATAAAATTGATACACTCCTACTACCTCGTTTATACTTTTTTCAAAATTCCTTACATTTTGTATCGAATGGTGTGCAACTACACACTTATTCACTAGTTCTTCTAATATTTTCTCCTCTACCATCTTCTCTTGTTCTTTAAAAATTGATGCCTCCAATTGGGAAACATGTTTTTTGAAACCATTGAGAAGTGCATGTTACTGCTCCACACATGCCAAGTTTTCATCTATGTGCACCTCTAAAATTCCTTCATGCATTGTATCCCCAATGATTTTAGTGTTCGCCATGTGAGATTTGATAAAATCCTTATGATCAGAATGATGAAGGACAGCACCTAAGTGTATCTTATGCAAATGAGTCAACTAGTTAAGGTCCACCTTACCTTGTGTGATAGGTACTTTTAGTACTATAATTGTTACTACCGGCTCAAACTGTAGTTGAAGACTTCAAAAGTAATTGAATCTCTAGGAGTTTTGAAATATTCACTAGCAATTATATCCTCATCCTTCTTTTCCTCAGAGTTATTCTCCTCTTCTTATTTCTTCTCTGGACTCTTCTCCTTGTTTGATATCATCTTTGCAAATGTTATCTTGTTAGTCTCTTTTTTCTTATCTGAACTTGTCACTCCATTATCCTTTGCACCTTGTGTATTTTTAGGAGCTATTCATTAGTTTTCTATGCTTTCAGAGCCTCAACACGAATGTTCTACAAATCTAGAGTATTATTTAGAGAATCCCCTTGAACATCATTAATACAAACATCCATTTCAACCTCTAGAAGGGAGGTGTCCATCGGATCAACATCAATATCCAACTACTCATCCAGAACAATATTAGTGTTTGATTTTTTTAGCGGAGAATAAATTGTCTTCCTTAGCTCTTCTACTACATCAACAGTCTATTCCTTTTTTCTAAATCTAATACTAAGAGGCTGAGTGAACTATGATTTTTCTTCTTGATACAAGGAACTTTTTATACCTTGTTTAAGTAATATTTCTTGATGTTTGATTCATTGATTACTGCACCCTATCTTCTCTTTGTTAGGGCCTCTAACTCCTTAGACAATTTATCAAAAATGTCATCAATATGTAGATTGAATGTGATCATATTCCATATTATATATTTCTCTATTGTTATTTTTTCTACTAGTAGAGCATCTCTATATAATCCTTTTTCACCTCCAAGGAGTCATATTAACTGATGGCGTTGACTAGACTATTCAAGTCATGGTGTTGATACCTTGTATCAACTAGAGGATATTTCTTCTTCTTTCCCTTCTCCTTTTCCTTTTCTTCCTCTCTTTCTTCTTCCTTCCTATCCTTTCCTTTTTCATATTTCTTTTCTTTCTTCTTTTTCTCCTTTTGAGCTTCATTTTATTTTTCAATTTTCTTCTCCTTCTTTTTCTTTGCAGGGGTCTCCATCGGAGAGACCTTAGTCCTTTTTATTTTGGTTAGATAGGATTTTTCCTCTTCTTCATAATCTTCATCATCACTATTTTTCCTTCAGGTTCTTTCTTCATCACAAAATGTTATTTCTCCACTTCCTCATTTGTACTACTTCTGCTACTATCCAACTCCTCTACAATGGGTTTCAGACCCACTTTCTCCTTGATGACCATATTTTTTTGCATATATCCTTTCCTTTCACTAACTGCAACCATTTTAGGGGTTCTAAAGGAACCAATCTTTACTAGAGGGGAAACAGAGGTAGAAGTAGTTATCTGTGGTTTCCTTGAACTTCCTTCTTCCAAAGGAACTCCAAAATTAATAGACACAAATAGAAAATTGATCTTCTTATGTGAGTTATCTATCCTCTTAGCATAGTCCCTTTCTAAATTTTTTTAGATCATTTTGTTCAAGATCTCTACGCCAATCATGAACCTTTCTTCTTCTAAATCAACTGGAAATTGCAAAAATACATTGATATTCTTCTCTACTTCTTATGTAGTGATCTCATATGGAAAATTTGGCACCCAAGAAACCTTTATGCTGCACTGCCTCAACATATAAGCAATAGTCCTTGCTGAGTAGAAATGTAATTTTGTCCTTATACTTTCACACCGAATCCTGAGGTAGTCTACCTCTTTGTTCCATCACACCTTGGAGATTTTTGAAGCACCCCCAAAAATAAGAAGTGTATGCATATGTGTTCACATTAAAGTTCCTAACATATTATTTTATTTATACTACAACTAGGTGTTAAAATAACTGAGAGGGGGGGGGAGGTGAATCAGTGGCCTCAAACATATTCCAATAAATCAACCCAAAAACTTAGTACCACAATTATAAGCCTCTATTTATCTTCAGTCATACAAGATGTATGGCTTTAAATAATCTTATCCAATAACAACTGGTCGGAGTTCACTGCTAAACCTTATTCTTAATCTTTACCGAATAGAAGTCTAGCATTTACTGAAATATAGTAAATAACCTAGTGTTTACCGATCAATCCCATTTTAGTAATGTGTAAAGAAAAACATCAAAGAAATGAATCATAAACACATTTGATACATGTATTTTTAACATGGAAACCATGTTAAGGGAAAAAAACACTTGGGACCAGTAACCCAAAATTTTCACTCTTCTGAAGTGAGCTCGGTGAAGAGCCAACCCTGTTAAAGGTTACAAACACACTGTTAAGTGCGACCTTTTTAGAGGATTTATCACTAACAGTTAATCACTTGATATCTGACATTTCACTATGCTATCTTCATGAATTAACCTTTTGATACTCCTTGGGATGTATCTCAATATATAAAGGATTGTTAAGTCCTACTCGGTTAAGAGACTTTCTGATCCAATGGTTAAATTGAAACAATAAATGATTTGTTCATATAAACAACTTAATCTTGCATATGTTAAGATATATTGTAATCTCATAATACCTTTCTGATCTTTGTTTCATTTATGTTCCTTTTCTCCACTTCTTTATGTTCAGTGATGCTGTGTTCCTCTGTTGCTCGGTGTTTGCAGAAATCTTTAGCTCTATCTATAGCTTGTTGATCAGGACTATAAGAAGAATTCTTTGTTCACCAGTATTATCTTCAACATCTTCTTCTCTATTCACCCACCAATTCATAATGAATTAGCTTGTCTCTCTTATAGACATAATTTCACCATTTCTAAGTCCTTGACTTTCTTGTTCTTGGCGTGATCCGCAATTCTCATCTTTCTTTCTTTAAAGCTTACTTTAGTTTTATCCCATAGATTTCTCCTTGACAACTGGAATAAAATAGCTTTAAAACTCTAGCTTATATTTGGCTTTTAAATTTTCTATGAAAACAATGTGATCAACCAGTTAACTCCATATTTAGCTCTTGCCAGCTAAGTCTTTTTTCATTTCTAAACTTCAGTTCTTTTCAGTATTTAACTCCTTGTTAGCTTTAGTCTTGTCTTCAGTTGTCCTCGGGCATCTCTATCTGTCGGGGTTGTCTGTCTGTCAGGTAACACTGTGGTTTTTCTCTTTCGTAATGCTTTCTCAGGGTTCTCTGTCTGTCGAGGTGCACTGTCCATCATTGTATGTTGTCACTTAGTGTATACTAAACTTTTATGCATTACTGATAACATAACCTTTATCTCTTTGATTCTTTGAAGTCTTTGACAATATGTATATGACCAATCAAATTATATCAAGTTGACCTCATTTACAATACAATACATTAACTGATTTAATTTCTTTCATTAACTTTCTGCAGCTCAGTGATCATCAACTTAACATCTTCAAACATTCAATCAGTTCTAGCTCATCACTAGGGAGGACTTATCCCAAACCCTATTCTTGAAACCCAAAAGCTCATTCAAAGACAAGAAAAAATGATATATTATCAATAAACCATAAGTCATTTAATGCTTGGTATTCTTGGTTCTCTCTAGTCCAAAATTTTCAATTGAAGGAGGTCACACAAGTCAAACTTTTCACCTTCGACCACTATTGGATGTGCAGTGTAGACAGTGGAAGCAATGATAGAACCCTCATAGTCCTGATAGTGGATTTTGTATGAAAAACCATTGGTTGCATACTTGACACTCAGATAAACAATATCCTTTATATTCACCACCATTCCATTTGATTGGGCACTGGTTAACTATGTAATTGTATCATTCTTCACTTCCTTGAATGCTACAAGAGTGACATAGGAGCACAATCATGTCAAATCCTTACTCACATCCTTTATAATTTTGTGTGACTAATATAGACACATGAATTCTTTTTAAATTTGACTTAGAATGGTTTGAATCCATGTGTGCTCACAACTCAAACTTGGTAACTCCTTCAAGATATTACAACCCAAATCCAGAATCTACATGTACTTCTAGTTTGTAGGTCATGAGATCACCTTCTACCATCAATTCCTTCCATAGGTCATTGAATTTGTCATGTCCAATCTCTATTGAGGGTGCATGAATATATTCCCTAACATATTCTATGTATACAACATCACGGAACATACAAAAATGCTAATTCATTATTCGTCTATGTCGCCACAAAAGGGTATGGTATCACAATTATAAGCCTCTATTTATCTTCAGTCCTACAAGATGTATTCCTTTAAATAATCTTATCCAATAACAATTGGCCGGAGTTCACTTCTAAACCTTATTCTTAATCTTTACCGAATAGAAGTCTAGCATTTACCAAAATATAGTAAATAACCTAGTGTTTACTGATCAATCCCATTTTAGTAATGTGTAAAGCAAAACATCAAAGAAATGAATCATAAACACATTTGATACATGTATTTTTAACATGGAAACCATCAATTCCTTCCATAGGTCATTGAATTTGGCATGTCTAATCTCTGTTGAGGGTGCATGAATGTATTCCCTAACATATTCTATGTATACAACATCACAGAACATACAAAAATGCTAATTCGTTATTCCTCTTTGTCACCATAAAAGGGTTTGGTATTTCTTATCCTTAGGTCATGGAATCAACATTGGATCAACTATAATAGATTGGCTTTATTGATCAACAAACTGAACTGATAGCACAAAAATGAAAATACACCAAAATGTCATGAATACATTTAACCCCCACTTTATCAGGAGTATGAGATTACCTCATGCCCATGGTAAAGTGATCAATGCATTGGAAAATTTTATCAAGGTCAACGAGACAATGAGACACCAAGCCCCCAAGTGACTTAGGTCCCCATCCAATCTACAACCAAGATAAAAAGAAGAAACCTAATATATAAATATATATATATATATGATCGACTAGCATAGTAAGGTTTTGACGTATTATGGGCCATACAAAGAGAAAAAATAAGTGCAAATATGGAATTAATAGTCTAGAAAATTATGTTATGCTAGTCAACCCATCAAAAAGGATAAACAAGTGAAGCATTTCCCACAAGTAAATCCGTCATAGGAGGATTAGTCCTAAGGAAATAAATTTTCCAAAAGGGATCCACTTAATAATGTACAATGCATGATAATGTAATAAAAAATGAATCCAAGGAAAGCATTGTCTCCTTAGCCATCTACTAAATGAATTAAATTGTTGTGTATGTGTAGAAAGTGTGAAACAAGGAGCAAAGTGTGTGCCCCCACGTTAAAGAAATTACAAATGCCTTAGCAGGAGAAATAGATTTAACATAGCATACATGCATTCACAAGATATTTACACTACGATGTGCCCCCAAGTAAGGACAAACCAAGGAAAATAAAGCACATGGAAAAAGAGAATGCAAATGGATCTACCGACTCTGAGGTTAATACAGTACTATATACAGTTTTCTTTCACTTCTCAACAACAATGCAACTTGTCTGCAATCAAATAGAATTAAGATCAATAATCAAAAGTAATTCATCCACATCCTCATGGGAACTAATGTACCACTATTCCTCTAGGATGATGCCTGCTACTAGGAGAAGAGGGGGTAGTGTGAAAGGGAAACTATGAGTCTAACAAAATAGTAAATACTACTATGCTAGATTTATTCGTAGGCTGGTAAATATTGCATCTACAATAAAAATAAATCAAAGAATTATAGCACTCAGACACAATAGTTGTATCAATGAAAACTCTGATGCCTATTCTCTATTTTTGGCTTCCTCCTTCATAGAGATAGGTTTTCTCGTTTAAATGATCTCATTCATTACTTCAAAGGCCTCCCACTGTCTTAAGACACTCTTGTCCACAAGATGCAAGCACTATTTTCAGATCAAAGAGTGTCTGAAGAGAGTCCTTGAGCACATAAAAGATCCATGTTAAAAGAGAGATGTATCCACTATTATCCACTATTACTATTACTTGAACTTTAACCAATCGTAGATCATCTTTTCCCTTTCTTATCTGAAGTTGGCTTGTTGCCTACATGCTTAGGTTTGTGCTAGACTAAAAAAAAATGAGCTAAAACTATTGGGTTTGAGCCTAACAAATGCTACTTTTGATCACTTTTCATATTACGGTTACCTCTATAGCTTCTTGCTAATTGAGCTTCTTGCTCATATCTTGGTTTGAGTCAATTGATTGTTGTAAGTTCTTGAGCACTCTTGACCAACCATCTCTATTACTCTATCTTGAC
>MU226379.1:1738362-1762734 GCA_018584345.1 Thuja plicata | reverse complement strand
AATGGGCCCTTGATTTTAGATTGTTGAAAGCATTGTTATGTTGTTCATATTATTAGAGATCTATATTGCATTTTAGATTTCTTATTTTGCATTGTTATAATCTTCAATTTTAGAGCTTTAGAATGCATATTTCTTGAGCATGTAGATTAGTTTCATTTAAATCTTTCATTCTAGGTTGTATATGTCACTCATAAATGCATAATCTGAGGGTAATTATGGCATTTTTCACACTCCTCCTAGATACGAAGCAATAGGTTGATTTTAGTGATTGATATGATTGCTAGCACTTGTTTTTCACTAATACAATGACTTATTGATGTGTTGTGTTGCAGCTAATAGGTACACAAAATAACACACACACTTCCAACATATGTGCCTCCCAGGATAGGTGAAATAGAGTTTATTTGGAAATTGATATGGACTGATAAGGAGCACCTAGCTTCTCACAAGAAGGGTAGATTTACACCTAGATAATTCAAGATTCTTAGTTTCATAATTGGAAAAAGAGCCCTGGATTTAGTGAACAAACGGTAGAACCAATACAGAATGAGTGTGGCTATATATAGATATGTAGACCCAGATAATTTTATTAAAAGTGCCAAGAAACTTTCGACTCCAAGCCTACCTTTCGGAAAGGAACATGAGGAATGTGTGGAGGAGGACTTGATTAGAAACATCCTGGAAGATGAAGAAGCATCAAGAAGGGCTACCCAATATCAGGATCTGATGGAACTAGAACAACAAATTGAAAAGAAAGTAATTTCTTTTGGAGGGTTCTTCCTTGAATTACCCTATTTATAGAAACTTAACAAAATGAAGGAATCTTATTGTATGTTATACAATCAAGTTGAGGAAAGAGGTCCTAATAATCTCTCTTCATCTGATTATAGTGACAATAGCTATTCAGTGCATAGCCCTCCTCAAATGGATCAACCACCTCAAATAGAGGAGAATATAATAATGGATTTAACTCAAGTACACGAGGCTGAGGTGACTGATGAGCCTCCTAAGAAGAAGCAAAAGGTGGAACAAGGGGAGCCTTCTCATGATAAGAAGCAAAAGAAGAAAAATAATAAGATCAGTGCCCTAATTACTAGTACTAGAGCCTATGACCATCAGTTAAGAAAAACCATCAGAGAAGAAAAGAAAGTAAGAGAAGATGAACAAGAGGAAGTTGAACTACCCCTCTTACTGTGCCAAGATGAAAGGGTACTACATCAAGAACAATTCTTGAGTGATGACAATTTCATCAAAACTCAAGAGTTCAAGGATTTCTTGATCTGGGTGAAGCAACAACAAGTTGGATCACAACTACAGCTGACAGAGGGAGATAGAGTGCCTAATAAAGCTTTACAGGCCTTACAAGAATATGATCCTGAATCTGAGACCATGACACCAGAATAAGCAAGGAAATTGGTTAAAACTAGTGGGATGCTACTTGTAGAGGGATGTGATCTAGCCTCTGCCTTTATCATTGATCAAATCAGAAGGCAACTAGATACAAAATTGTCTTTAGAGACACAAATTGGTGATATGATCAAAGGATGTGGATATGATCCATGATCTCAGACATTAGCAATGTGGTCCCTTGCACCCAAGACAAAAAATCCCTCTATAATCAATGTGCAAGAAAAACAAGATGGGGATAAGATCATTTGGTCTATCCATAATATAGGTGACATGGATATATCTTAGGCTCTCACACACTTTGCACACATAAATGAGGCCAAAGCAGAACATATTTCAAAAATGTATCAAAATCTCTTTGATGAATCCAGTGTTGTAGTAAATATAGGGAACTATGCTTGATTAAGATCAATGCATTAGAGAAGCTGGTGGAAGAATTAAATCAGAAATTACTAGAAATCCTTGAGGCTATTCCTTCTTCACCTAAGCAAGTTGTGGATGCACTAGTACAAACTGAGGATACAGGGGATATTTCAAGGGAAACTGAGCAAAAGATCAAAATGAAGTGTCTTTGGAAGCCTTGTGGAATATCTTACAACATAGGATTGATATCCTAAAAGATAAGGTTGACTTGGTGCACAATGCTTATAGAAATTTTCTTAACCTAAAACTAGAGGTCAATAACCAAATTATAACCTTAATTCCTTATTTCAGCATTTGGGCAGGCAGGACAACACTTTTTGAAAGGTTAACAACCTTACAACTACACAGGGTAGATCTTCATAAGATAGTGTGCCAGGTGGGAGATGAAATTGAGCAGATTGGATCCACTTTGTCTTTCTTTAAGGGCAAGCCAAATCAGATTCATGCTAGGATCAACATGTTTGGGCCATACTTTAATAGGTTTATTCCTCCAATAAAGGGAGATGATAATAAGATCAAACCAATATCGGATGGGAAAGGTGAATTTGATACTCTACTACCTATCAAAGATGCATTTATAAAAGATATTATTGCTATAGATATGGATAGGTTTAATAAAACCTTAGACGAGGCTTTTAAAGCATAAACAAACTTTAATAAGTTTGTAACAAATGTCAAGCTCATCACAGATGCTAGATGGGATAGACAAGAAGAACAATTACAGAATATACAGAGCTTTAATTGGCCTACAGAGGTAGAGGTTGCAGCATGGGATGTTCTCACTAAGCCCAAGAAAAAGAAGCCTGCAACAGTTGACTTAGATATATTGGATGAAGAGTGAGGAGACATTTCGAACCTGATCAGTGAGCACAGGGATGATAATCATTTTAAAAGACTAGTGTAAGTTAAGCATGTATTGGAGGTCACTAGGTCTCGCAATAACTACAAGAGATTATCTAGAATATCTTTAGACAAAGGTGCCAGCTATCAAAGATCTGGAAATCAGATTTGGTCTTTTCCTTATTTTGTCCTTCCACCGCTTGAAGGCCCAATTGTATTTTTGTATTCTAGTATCTTTTAGGGTTAGGTCTAACCATCCAAAGCTTGTTTCATCCTTAATTTTTAAAGATTCCAAGATGGCTAGAACTCTATAAATAGCAAGTGTAACATAATTGTAAGCATGTTGAAAATATTACTGTGAGGAAGACTTCTCTTTTGTCTGAGTTTTAAGATTTTAGTCTTTTGAATGTATTGAAGCAGCATCATATTAATAAAATATAGAGGATTTTCCTGTTCTACATCTTTGTTGTCTCTTTACATTTATGTTTATGTTCTTGTATGTTTAGTTTGTAAGGCATTTTAAACATAGTAGTTATAAGGTAATTGTGTAGTTGCTTATAAGTTTCTTTCAATGAAAGAGTAATTATTGTGAGTGATCCCAGAGGGTTAAACATATTTGTAAGGATTTGATAAAGGGGTATAGGAATGAAGAGGTAGTTTGTAAGGCACTCTATCTAAACTCCTTGTGTATTTCAATTAATTAGTTTGATGTGGATTTGTATTTCATTTGACTCTTTGCCCAGGATTAAGGCACTGGTTTAGGGTTTGACAAACAATTATTCATCATCACCATTAAAAAAACAAATCATTTACTTTTATATTCTAAATAATATTCATGCTTAAGTAGTTGTATTGAAGGATACAATTTAACTTGTTGATTCCTTAGAGAGAGAATCACCTAGATTAGCCTTCCCGAGTCAAAGAACTCTAAAAAGAAGAAGGATGAGAATCCTTACACCACTGTTATTTTCCATTGTTATGTTTATAGTATTTCTTATTAAGCTCTGCATTAGATTGATTATGGTTATCTATAAGAGGTTTTATTAATACAGAAAAAAGAAATAGGCAAATTAGTGTGACCCTATATCTACCACTAAAAGCTTACTGAAAAGAAGTAACTTATTGAAGGTACACTCATCTAAGTTTGTGGAGATCAAAGTGTAGAAGGATTATATTGTTGTTAATTAGCCTTTTCCCTGTATGAATCAAGAATTGGGAATCTAAGAGTCAAGCTTGATAAGCTATATAGTGATTCTACATGAAAAAGTGCTAACAAATTAGCGACTCTACTGGGGACTAGTTTGAGAAAACATAATTTAGTTTACCCTGGATTTTCTAGTACAGTATCCTTTCAATTGATTTTGATCCAGTTCTGATTTTATTTGAAGTATCTAAGAAAAGTGGGTTTCAACAATAAGTTTCTAAAGTCTAGAAGTGACTAATTCTTTTATTGCTTCACTTTTTGAAATTTTCAACTTTTTATTCCCACTCTAGTTGGGTGGCGACTCTAAACTATGTGCATTCCAGTGTGATTTGCATGTAACAATATTAAGAAGTCTTGCCTAATTTTAAAATGAGTAGGGAAAGAATTACTAGGTCCTCTTTTAGAGCTAATCCTTAAAATTATATCGGAAAAGAGCTCCCTACCCCTAGAAATAAATAGTGGTCCAAGAAGGGTGAACCAAGTCAGGAATCCCCAAGAAACTCAAAAGGTAGAATGGATACCCCTGTCCCTGAGATAAGGTCATCCTCATCTCAAAGTTTAGAAGAAGAAAAGCTAGTGATTCCTTATAAGGATGATGCAGCTTTTGACCCTTTCAAAGAGGGAGAAATGATAGATGCAAGATTCTTCCCTGCAGAAGAAACTCTTGAGCAACCAGGGGAAACATTAGCTTCTAAGACAACATCCTATTATTCTAAAAATTTGAGAGAGGAAGTCTTAGCTCTAAGAAGGAGAAATCAAGAGCAAGAAATAGAAATTGCTCAAGCTAGAAAGAGGCGTGAACAAGATCTCTATGACTTGTTAACTGAGATAGAGAAGAACTCTTGGCAGAAACAATAAGGAACGCACAAAAGGCTAAGAATTTGAAAAAAGAGGGTAAAAGTCTAGACAAAGATTTATTTGGCAATTTTGAAGAATTAAGAAAATAAGAGAGCAAACTTAAACAAAGATGAGTTTGCAGAGGAAGGACCTGTCATAAGATAACTACTCCCAGAAGAAATTGAGAAAAATACAAGGCTCAAAGTAAGAAATAAAGATGTCCCTGACAAAGGTAAGCAGAAGGCTCTTAGCATAACTATCAAGGAGCCCAAACAAAGTAAGACTATTCCTGTAGGAATGTCTCAAGTTGACCTACAACTTGAGCAAGCTAGGAAGACTAAAGAAGATCTGGCCAAGCAATTAGAAAATTTAGAGTTAGAGGTTGCTGCTAATAACATGAAAATGAGGATAGCTTTTTTGCATGCTAATACTAATACTACTGCCAGTAGTTCTATCCATGTCAATACTGGGACACAACAACAAAGCCAAGGTGGTGCTGGTCTTAATGTTCAAAATCCACCAGGTGGTACTGGTCCAAGTATTCAACATGCTGGTCCTGGTCTAAACACTCAAAGCTCTGGTCTAAAACAAGTAGGCTTTCAAAAAACCCAAAATCAAGGTGGTGCAGCTGGACCAATTGGAAATAATGCTTTGGGAGATTTCCAAAGAAGACTTGTTCATCTGGATAGATATAGAGCTTTTTTCTTTGATGACATTCATGGTCATCCTATTGTGATCCTGAATGAGGTAAGAGACAAGATCCCTAAGTTTACAGGAAATAATGGTACTTGTGAAGAACACTTGAAATCTTTCACTGACAAGATAATTGATTTTGAAATAGAAAATGAAGATGTTATCATAAAACTCTTTGTTCAATATTTAATTGAAGATGCTAGGGATTGGTTTAGAAATTTGCCAAACAATAACATAGCATCTTGGGATGAATTTGTAAAAGCTTTTAGGGAACAATATAGAGAATATGTAAACTCTAGTTATATGTTGAATGAATTCAATAATATCAAGAAATTTCCAAATGAAAGCATGTCAGATTTTAACAGTAGGTTCCAAAAGGCTATGTACAAACTTTCCCAAGTGTTAAGGATAGACGAGGAAGTATGTTTGGCCACTTACTTTAATGCAGCTGATGAGAAAATGTCCTTTCTTCTTAGAGATAAGAACCCAAGAACTATGAGGGATGCCTATAAAACAACAATAGACATTCAAAGTAATAGGCGAGCCTCAGGAAAATTGGGAAAAAGAGAGGATTGAAAATTTTAGAAAGAAAAGGGACAAGTGAGTAAACCTGCTAAGGTAGATGACACAATGAACAAATAAGTGAGTGCAGCGAAGGATCTCACTGCCAAAATCGATAAAAATGATTGGGGTTATCATGGTAACAGGTATCAAAACCAAAGGTTTGATAAATAGCCTAACTTTAGGGATTACCCATACAAAACAAACTGGAAAGATGGTAAGCCAATCCCTGAGAATCAAGAAAACCAAAAGCCCAAAGAAACTCCTGACCCCCTAAAAAGGAATAGCACAAATTATGTAGAAAACACTCCCTGGTGTACTGCTTGAAAATTGCCTCATTCTTTATATCAATGTGTAGTTTCCCAAGCCTTAGCTGATCAAATGGGTGAGGAATGTGAACAGTCTAGTCTTGAACACGGAAACTCTTTTGTAAATATGTTCACTATGAAGAATCCTTATCCATGGTCTTCTGAGACAAGTGAACCTATTCAAGACATGAACAAGAGAAAAGAAAAATATTTCGAATGTCAGCCTCAGGTGAGTTATGATTTAAAAGATAATACTTATATTACATCACAGAGAACTATCAATGCAGTGGGCGATGACAAGCGTTCCCCCTTCAGATTACCCAGTGATGAAGAAAGGAAATCCTTGACAATTACAGTGATAAATCAAGCTAAGAATACTCATAATTTGAGAAACAGAAGAGTGGAGCGTACTCAAGGTAAAATTTCTCCTACATACATTATAAAAGACCNCCCCCCCCCCCCCAAATTATTGCATATTCTCTTGTCAAGGAGAATAAAGAAAAGAAAATTCCAATACAAACACAGTCTTCTTCTAATAAAAAAGAGACAGAAGAAACAAAAGAAATGCCAATGGCTAATGATAAATCCAAGAAAAGTAGAAAGGTGGGTGATATCTCCTCTGACCTGCTCATGTTTGACATGAAACATGATCTTACATAAATGAAGGTTTCAGTCCCACTCATGGAGATGTTAAAAATAAAAGAATATAAGGAAGCTGCACTTGCACTATTAAATTGGATAGATGATACCCCTACGACAGATCAACAAGAAGTGTCCTTGACATTAAAGAATGATAAAAGGGAAGTCCCATCAGTCAAGGAAAAAGAAAAAACAAGTACAAGGATTAGAAAAGGGTAAATGAATCTCTAATATTTGCATTTGTAATGTTATTACCCAAGAACCATTATCAGTTGATCCTTTTTATGTAACTTTGATGATAAATCATTTGTTAGTCAAGAATTGTATGATAGATTCTGGGGCTGCAGCCAATGTAACGTCACATCATGTTATGAAAGAATTAGGCCTTCAAGTCACTACTCCTACTAGAAGTTGCTATGCAATGGACAATAGAGAGGTTCCTATGATAGGAACATTAAAGGACATTGAAGTAAAGATTGCTTCTTTCCCTGAGGCCACCTATATAATGGATATAGTTGTTGTACATACAAAACCCCATTATGGTATGCTTCTGTCAAGACAGTGGGCAGTAGCAGTGGGTGGAAGACTGCAGTTAGATTTATCATATGCAAAAATTCTTGTAAATGGTATTGAGGTCAATTTATATAGAGAGACTCATTCATCTGTCATGGTGGAGGTGGTTATGCCTAACCAGTTAAATTACTGTGTAGATATTGATATGGAAAACTTTGTTTTTGAAGAGATTAAACAACAAATGAGAAATATAGATCCAATTATTGATGAATTGTTGCTACAACAAGATGGATTGTGGCAGATGTACTTTGATGGTGGATTCTCTAAAGAAGGATCAAGAGCCAGTGTGTTATTCATTTCCCCATCAGGTATTACATTTAAGTACTCTTTCCTGTTAGCATTTCAGTGTACTAATAACACAGTTGAGTATGAAGCATTTATATTGGGAATGGATATTGCCATTAAGCATGGTATTAAAAGTTTGAAAATTCATGGAGACTCCTAATTAATCATAGCTCATATCATATCAAAATATGCTACTAAAGATGATAGGCTGAAATTGTATAAGTATGCAGTCTAGGATAGGCTAGATTTCTTTGATGATTTTAACATTCTTTGGGTAGAAATATCAAATAACATAATGGCAGACTTTCTTGCTAATGTTTCTCTAAAGAATAATGATGTTACTCTTGTTGGCATATCTGTGATAGAAGTAAAAAATAGACCAGCAGTGCCTTATAATGTTCATAACTGGCAAGTCTTTGAGGATGATGACATCCTTAGGTTTGTTCAATGTATAGATCAATATGATGGCCAGAAAATTGACTGTGACTCTTTAATAACAGTTGTAGATGGAAAGGAAAGTATTTTGATCAAGAAATTGTTCATCTAGCATCTAATCATATTCCTAAAGGATTAGTTTAATTGGAGGGCATGTTTAGTATAAATGATAATTATATGTCTCAAAAATCCAATGCTAAAATAGAATATTTGGAAGAGATAAATCTTGGATCAGAGACATCTCCTCAGTTGGTTTATATTGGTAAAAGTTTGAATAGGAATGTGAGATTAAATCTGACAAGGTTTCTGAAGAAATATAAACATGTTTTTGCCTGGTCTTGTGAAGATTTAAAAGCTTATAGAGAAGACTTGTTCTAGCGTGATATCCAACTCAAGGAGGATGTGAAACCATTTAGGAAAAAACAAAGGCCTATTAACCCGTTATTGGTTACTAAGATGCAAACATAACTGATAAAGCTAAGAGATGTAGGTATTATTCAACCTATAAGATATTCATCATGGGTGTCAAACTCATTCCTAGTGAGAAATAAGAATGGGGATATTAGATTGTGTGTCGATTTTAGAAACTTAAATGTTGCCTCATTCAAAGATTACCCAATATGGAAGCTATGTTGTAAAAGGTCACTGGGTGTGATTTACTCTCTATGATGGATGAGTTCTCTGGTTATAATCAGGTACTGGTTAAGGAGTCTGAACAATTCAAGACTATATTTACTACTCCTTGGGGAAATTATGTGTATACTCGCATGTCATTTGGATTAAAGAATGTTGGTGCAACTTTTTAGAGGGCAATGGATGTAGCCTTCAAAGACCTTAGAAATGCTCTCATGGTGGTATATTGGGATGATTTGACTAATTTTTCAAAGAGATCTAAAGATCACTGTAACCATTTCAAAAAGGTATTTATTAAAGCCTTGGAATATGAATTTTCCTTAAACCCAAAGAAATGTCAGTTTGTTGTCATAGAAGGAAAGCCTTGAGAGCATATAGTATCAAAAGAAGGGGTAAGAATAGACCCTAAAAGATTTCAAGCTATCCAAAAGGTACCTACTCCTAAGAATCTAAAGGGTGTGCAGTCATTTCTAGGACAAATCAACTTTGTTAGAAGGTTCATTGCAAACTTTGCCGAATTGGTTAAGCCAATAGTTAAACTGTTAAAGAAAGATGTGAAATTTGAAAGGGATCAAGAGGCACAATTAGCATTTGAAAAAATTAATCTAGCCATCCAAGAAGCACCTAAATTAGTATCTCCTTACTACACCAAACCATTCTCATTGTTTACATTTGCCTCTTTTCATACCATTGTTGCAATTCTGTTGCAGAAAGATGAGGAAGGATTTGAACACCCTGTTGCTTTCTTTAGTAAGTCATTTCAAGCAGCTGAGTTGAATTATCAATTGATGGAGAAACAAGCTTATTCCTCAGTAAAATTAGTTAAGGCATTTAGACCTTACTTGGTCTGCGCCAAAATCAATGCATATGTCCCACATGCTGCAATAAAGGATATTTTGATCAAAAGTGAAGTAACTGGAAAGAGATGTAAGTGGATTAACAAGATTCAGGAATTTGACATAAATATCCATATTACTAAATTGGTTAGAGGCTTAGGACTAGCTAATTTAATGAATGAAGAGAATTTGGGTCTATTCCAAGTCAATATTGTTGATACTTATGGACAAGATGTTACAAGTATTGAGGTGCAACCCTGGTATGCTAATATCATGTTTTTTCTTAAAAATGCTAGCTGTCTGGAAGATTTAACTGATAATCATAAGAGGAGTTTGAGGTTACAAGCTCAAAGATATGTCTTATTGCAAGGTGGTTTATACTGGAAGAATAGAGATGGGGCATTACTGTTGTTCCTAGATAAGGGGCAGTCTAAAAAGATTCTAAGATAAATGCATGTTGGAATGTATGGAGGAGACTACTCAGCAAAATCAACATCTCACAAGATTTTAAGGGCTGGTTATTATTGGCCTTGTTTATTCAAATATGTCCATTCTTTTGTTAGAAAGTGTGAACCATGTCAGAGATTCTCCAGCAAAATGAAATTTTCAGGTGCCCTATTATTAAATCCCATAGTGGCAGAAGCCCCTTTTGCAATGTGGGGTATGGACTTTATTGGAGAATTTGTTGAAAAATCAAGTGGAGGACATATTTGGATATTACTAGTCACTAATTATTTTACCAAATGGATTGAGGCAATTCTAGCTAAGAAGGATACAAGAACAATGGTGATTGATTTTCTGATGAATAATGTAATTACTAGATTTGGTGTTCTTATCAAACTAGTAATGGATAATGCCATGTGTTTTAGATATGATGAATTTATCAATTTCTATTCTGATATGGGAATTATCATGTCATATTCATCCCCCTACCATCCACGGGCCAATGGACAAGCATAATCAAGTAATAAGAACATTCTGCAAATTCTGAAAAAGGCTTTGGAAAAAATAAGAGAGCATGGCATGCAAATTTGAAACTTGCATTATGGCAGATAGAATCACTGTGAAGAAAGAAACAGGCAAGTCTCCTTTTGAATTAGTTTATGGTGTTCAGTCTAGAATGCCTGTGAATAATTTTCTCCCAGTATACAATTTCATGCACGATGAGGAGTTAGAAATACCTGATCTAATGCAAGAAAGAATGGTGCAGCTAGTAGAGCTGGATGAAATAAGAAAAGACATTCAAAGAGAAAATGTCAAGTTACAACAAAATATGAAATACTTGTTTGCCAAGAGAGAAAGTAATAGGAATTTCTAGCCTGGTGATCTGGTACTTCAATGGAATGTGAGAGCTGAAGATAAAGGTAAGCATAAAAAAATTGAATCCTTATGGTTGGGTCCTTTTTTCATTTATCAAAGTTTTGGAAAAGATTCATATCTATTGAAAAATATGGATGGAGAGATATTTGAATTTCGAGTGCATGGACAATTTTTGAAACCTTTCTTCAATTAGTTCTGCTTTCCATGCACAGTAGTTTTGTATTATATGTACAGGTGTGTTTGTTTCTGTAGTGTGTTTGCTTTTGCAGTAGGTTAGTAAGCATGGTCTGCCTTCTAGAGATCTGTGGTTCTTGCTATAAATTTACATTTAAGCATCCTCAGATAGAGCCATTGTTGGGTATATTCCCAATTTTTAAATCTTGCTATTAAATTTTTTGACTAACCAGTGATATTCTTTCTTAGAATGTCAAAACCTGTCTAGAATGCTATCAATTTTTCTGCAAATATTGATCTCTGAGTCATAAATCAGTAAGAGATATGAAAAACCCTAGGTCCTAGGTCATTTTTCATTCATGTCGAGAAAAAACTCTAGTTCTTCATAGCTGACTTCTAATTTGCAGTTACTTTTTTCATGGAACTTAAGTCTTTTAAAGTCACGTGCCTTTTAAATATTATAAGTTAGTCGCCTAATCTCATAATTGTGTCTAAATATTCCTTTTTATTTAGAGACTTAGTGCAATGCTTTGCTTGCATTATTTCGTAAAGAAAATAATATGCTTTAAGCGCTTAAGAGATTAAACGCGGGTCGTTGATCAGATTAAAATCATGTAGTTCATGTGAAGTCTCCAATGAAACTTCAAAGTTAAGAAATTGTCTAGCGACTTTAAATTTCTTCAGTCGTGAAGTCTCGCAAACCAATCAGAGTTAAAGGTTGGTTTTATATTCATTCAGTCATGAGATATCAAAAGGAAACAAGGGTTAAGTTAAATCTTATGAGATTTAGCGACAATCATAGATGCTCAAATGATCTTGTGGAAGCTAGCGTTTAATCACAAGATGAAAGTGCATATTAGTAAGACTTTAAGAGATTCGGCACAGACCGTTAGATGAAGAAAGAATTAAGGGCAGGTGCGTGATCTTGAAATAATTTCATAAAGAACATAAAGATTGAGAGATTTAATGTTGGTCGTTGATGAAAGAAAGATTGGAGGACTAGCATTTAATCTCTAACTAAAATTTGAGTTACATGAAACTTTCAACGACTAAGAGATTCATTCAGTCGCCAAGTCTCCAGATAAACTAGGGTTAAACAAAGCTAAGTCAAGTTTGATGTAAATGAATTTGAACCGCTGATTAAGTGCAAATCTTGTGGCTAGCATTAAATTGCTTAGAAAATTCAAAAAGTCTCAAGGCTTTCAACGATTCAAAGAAAAGGATCCAGATGTTGACACATGTTCAAGTTATGCAGAGATTGGTGGTGTGCGCGAAGTCTCAAGGTAAACCTATGGTTAAGGAATTTCTTTGGCGACCTCGAGAGAGCATATAGTCATGTAATCTCTGAACCAACTAAAGTCAAAGTTAAACCATAAGAGATTTAGCGTGAACCATCAGATTAAAAGGTAATCAATGGTGGTCGGGTAATCTCCAAACAGATTCAGAAAGTGTAAGATGATCACAAGATTCAACACAAGTTGTTGATAAGATTTCAATCATGTGGCCACTGTGAGATCTCAGAACAAACTCATGGTTAATAAAATCCTTCAGCGACTTCAAATTTATACAGTCGTGTGATCTCCAAAGAAACTTAAGGTTAAACAGAGTGTTTCTTAAGATTTAGTCATGGAATCTCTGAATGAAGCATGAGTTAAGTAAATTGTCCAACGACTTGGAGATGACTGTTGATCAAATTATGATCGTGTGGTTGGAGCTAAGTGTCATATCATAAATTGAGTTCAGACTGACTTTCAGGGATTAAAAGATACAACAGTCGCGTGATAGCCAAAAGATACTGTGGTAAGAGTATGGTAAAGTTATAACGGTTTACTTCGCGCCATGATGTAAAAGATTAGCCAATTAAAGAGAAAGGATTTTGATATCTTGTATAAGATCTGCTGAGTTGTAATAAAATAGGCCAATCATATCAATTATTAGGCTAATTCACATATAATAAGGTTTTAAAATGGAAAAAGCACTCATGACAATCCTAGTTGGCTCATTCAAAATTGATAACCTGTCAACTTCAAATGCCATGGCTAGGGGAAAGAATTAATGTCAAGGTACACAAAATTAAGACAGAAGTGACTGAATGAAGTTTTCCAATTCTCAGCCAGCTTACTGCATTAATTCCTAAAGTGATAAATAGACATAGCCTTCATCCACTTCATTTTACCAAGTTCTCAAAATTCACAGCCAAAGGATTGCATAGTTTTCAGAGCATTTAGAAGCAGAGAATTGTGAGTTTTAGGGAAATTGACAGTAAGGTTTTGTTTTTTAGAGCAGAGTTGTCTCAGTCAGATATTCAGAAACTAGTAAGGATGAGTCAACCAACAATGAGTGGAGCTTCAACCAGTGGAGCAAGTAAAGGAACAGAGGATGATCAAAAAGGAAAAAGGAATTATTTTGATGAGTTTTTGGCTCTACAACCTGGATCCAGTCAAGGAAAAAAGGTAAATGATGAACAATTTATTGATGATTTAGCAAATTGTAGAGATCCTAGGACTCTAGGGGTTTCTTGCTATCATCTATTTAACTATTTTCATACTAATCAAGATAGCTCAATTCCAATTTCCAACCCATGGACATCAGGCCTAGCCAAGTTGATTATTCCTGATATTTTCCTAGATGTAGACTTATTATTTTATCTCAATTCCAATTTCCAACCCATGGACATCAGGCCTAGCCAAGTTGATTATTCCTAATATTTTCCTAGATGTAGACTTATTATTTGAGTTAGCAAAAAAGTATGACCCCCTTTCCAAAACCATTAAGAAGAGTGATGGGACACATCTGGTTATCTTAGATAGAGCCTCTTTTATAAAAGCTTTCATTATCTACCATCCTTGTAGCACAGAGACTGACTTGAAAAAGTTACAGAATAGATATACCAGAGAAACTGCTATTGTTGCCAAGTTAATCCAAACCCATACACATAAGTCCAATAAGAATTATATTTCTGCCATACCAAATTCCATGGCACCCTATTTCTACAAGGATTTATCTTTTTATATGAAATACATTTCTTATGCATTATGTAGAGTTTGGGGAGAGGATGGTGGTGCTGAGAGAATATCTGCAGACATGTTGATGATCACCTTGGATCTACAAAGTGTACATGTTGCCACTAGTTATGAATACATTCAGTATGTTATAGGAAAGATGCATCAAGGGTTCATTGATATCTTTACAAAGCTCAACCCTAGATTTATGCATTATTATCTTTTAATACATTTAATCTTATACTTCAACATCAACAACTTGGATACACAGAATTTGAGACCTAGGGTATTCATCCATGGCTAACAAAACCCTGTACAAATGTGGCTTAGGGTTTGGAACTACACCTCTAATGAAAATGAGTTTTGTGCTTTTCACAATTGGATTGCATATCCTATTCTAGAGATGATAGGTGAAAATGTGACAAGGTTTCCCACCAAGTTTCTACAACTTCTTAGACCTTTTCAATTTGTGGATAAATGGTCAAGAGACCATAACTAGGGATATTTCTACTTTGACAAGAATTTTACTATAATGAGGGTTTATGGATGTCCCCAGCTACCTCATATACTTTCAACATATGTGCCTCCCAGGATAGCTGCAATAGATTTTATTTGGCAATTGATAGGGACTAATAAGGAGCACCTAGCTTCTCATAGGAAGGGTACATTTACACCTAGACAATTCAAGATTCTTAGTTTCATAATTGGAAAAAGAGCCTTGGATTTAGTTAACAAATGGTTGAACCAATACAGAATGAGTGTGGCTATATGTAGATATGTAGACCCAAAGAATTTTATTAAAAGTGCCAAGAAAAATTTGAGTTTAAGCCTACCCAATAGATAAGAACATGAGGAGTGTGTGGAGGAGGACTTGATCAGAAACATCTTGGAAGATGAAGAAGCATCAAGAAGGGCTACCCAATATAAGGATCTGATGGAACTAGAACAACAAATTAAAAAGAAAGGAATTGCTTTTGGAGGGTTCTTCCCTGAATTACCCTATTTACAGAAACTTAACAAAATTATGGAATCTTATGGTATGTTATACAATCATCTTGAGGAGCAGATAGAAGACAAGGAAAGAGGTCCTAATAATCTCTCTTCATCTGATTATAGTGAAAAAAACTATTTAGTGCATAGCCCTCCTCAAATGGATCAACCACCTCAAACAGAGGAGAATATAATAATGGATTTAACTCAAGTACATGAGGCTGAGGTGTCTGATGAGCCTCCTAAGAAGAAGAAAAGGGTGGACCAAGGGGATCCTTCTCATGATAAGAAGCAGAAGAAGAAAAAGGATAAGATTAGTGCCCTAATTATTGGTACTAGAGCCTATGACCACCAGTTAAGAAAAACCATCAGAGAAGGAAAGAAAGTTAGAGAATATGAACAAGAGGAAGTTGAACTACCCCTCTTACTGTGCCAAGATGAAAGGGTACTACATCAAGAACAATTCTTGAGTGATGACACTTTCATCAAAACTGAAGAGTTCAAGGATTTCTTGATCTGGGTGAAGCAACAACAAGTTGGATCACAACTACGGCTAATAGAGGGAGATACAGTGCCTAATGAATCAATATAGGCCTTACAAGAATATGATCCTGAATCTAAGACCATAACACCAGAAGAAGAAAGGAAATTGGTTAAAACTAGTGGGATGCTACTTGTAGAGGGATGAGATCTAGCCTCTGCCTTTATCATTGATCAAATCAGAAGGCAGCCAGATGCAAAATTGTCTCTAGAGACACAAATTGGTGATATGATCAAAGGATGTGGATATGATCCACGATCTTAGACATTGGCAATGTAGTCCCTTGCACCCAAGACACAAATTGGTGATATGATCAAAGGATGTGGATATGATCCACGATCTCAGACATTGGCAATGTGGTCCCTTGCACCCAAGACACAAAATCCCTCTATAATCAATGTGCAAGAAAAACAAGATGGGGATAAGATCATTTGGTCTTCAAAATACATGTGACATGGAAATATCTCAGGCTCTCACACACTTTGCACACCTAAATGAAGCCAAAGCAGAACAGATGTAAAAAAGGTATCAAAATCTCTTTGATGAATCCAACGTTGTAGTAAAAGATAGGTAACTATGCTTGATTAAGATCAATGCATTAGAGAAGTTGGTGGCAGAATTAAATAAAAAATTACAAGAAATCCCTGAGGCTATTCTTGCTTCACCTAAGCAAGTTGTGGATGCACTAGTACAAACTGAGGATACATGGGATATTTCAAAGGAAACAAAGCAAAAGGACAAATATCATAATAAAGTGGCTTTGGAATCCTTGTAGAATATCTTACAACATAGGATTAATATCCTAAAAGATAAGGTTGACTTGGTGCACAAGGCTTATATCAAGATTCCTGACCTAGAAGTAGAGGTCAATAACCACATTGTAACCTTAAATCCTTATTTCAGCATTTGGGCAGGCATGACAACACTTTTTGAAAGGTTAATAGGCTTACAACCACATGGGGTAGATCTTCCTAAGATAGTATGCCAGGTGGGAGATGAAATTGAGCAGATTGGAGCCACTTTGTCTTTCTTTAAGGGCAAGGAAAATCAAATTCAAGTTAGGATCAACATGTTTGGACCAAACTTTAATAGGTTTATTCCTCCAATAAAGGGAGATGATAATAAGATAAAACCAATATTAGATTGGAAAGGTGAATTTGATACTCTACTGCCTATCAAAGAGGCATTTATAACATATAGTATTGTAATAGATATGGATAGGTTTAATAAAACCCTAGATGAGGCTTTTAAAGTAGAAACATAATTTAATAAGTTTGTAACAGATGTCAAGCTCATCACAGATGCTATATGGGACAGACAAAAAGAACAATTACAGAATATAAAGACTTTTAATTGGCCTACAGAGGCAGAGGTTGCAGCATGGGATGTTCTCACTAAGCCCAAGAAAAAGAAGCCTGCAATAGTTGACTTAGATATATTGGATGAAGAGTGAGGAGACATCTAGCACCTGATCTATGAGCACAGGGAGGATAATAATTTTAAAAGACTATTGTAAGTTAGCCTATATTGGCGGTCACTAGGTCTCGCAATAACTACAAGAGATTATCTAGAATATCTTCAGACAAAGGTGTCAGTTATCAAAGATTTGGAAATCATATTTGGTCTTTTCCTTATTTTGTCCTTCCAACGCTTGAAGGCCTAATTATATTTTTGTCTTCTAGTATCTTTTAGGCTTAGGTCTAGCCATCCGAAGCTTGTTGCGTCCTCAATTTTTTTTAAGGATTCCAAGATGGCTAGAACTCTATAAATAGAAAGTGTAACATAATTTTAAGCATGTTGAAAATATTATTGCGAGGCAGACTTCTCTTTTGTCTGAGTTTTGAGCTTTTAGTATTTTGAATGTATTGAAGAAATATCATATTAATAAAATATAGAGGAGTTTCCTGTTCTACATCTTTATTGTCTCTTTAGATTTATGTTTATGCTCTTGTATGTTTATTTTATAAGGCATTTTAAACATACTAGTTATAAGGTAACTGTGCAGTTGCTTATAAGTTTCTTTCAAGGAAAGAGTAATTCTTGTGAGTGATCCCAGAGGGTTAAACATATTTGTAAGGATTTGATACAGGGGTATAGGAATGAAGAGGTAGTTTGTAAGGAACTCTATCTGAACTCCTTGTGTATTTCAATTAATTAGTTTGTTGTGGATTTGTATTTAATTTGACTCTTTGGCCAAGATTAAGGCACTGGTCTAGGGTTTGACAAATAATTATTCATCATCACCATTAAAAAAAAACATTTACTTTTATGTTCTAAAGAATATTCATGCTTAAGTAGTTGTATTGAAGGATACAATTTAACTTGTTGATTCCTTAGAGAGAGAATCACCTAGGTTAGCCTTCCTGAGTCAAAGAACTCTAAAAAGAAGGATGAGAATCCTTACACTACTGTTATTTTCCATTGTTATGTTTATAGTATTGCTTATTAAGCTCTGTATTACATTGATTATGGTTATTTGTAAGAGGTTTTATTAATACAACAAAAAGCAATAGTCAAATCAGTGTGACCCTATATCCACCACTAAAAGCTTACTGAAAAGCAGTAACTTATTGAAGGTACACCCACCTGAGTTTGTGAAGCTCAAAGTGTAGAAGGATTATATCCTTGTTAATTAGTCATTTCCCTATATGAATCAAGAATTGGGAATCCGAGAGTCAATCTTGATAAGCGATATAGTGATTCTTCATGAAAAAGTTTGAACATGCACCATGAACTATTACGATCCCTTTGTTCTACTTTGTATACTAGTGAAATGTTGGAGGAGTGTGGTGCAAGTGCTCTTCCAAAATCATCAAAAGACTTGCTAGATTATTTTATGTCCGAGAGATGATGGATGTTTCTTTTATAGACACGATTTCTTAACTGACATGTGCTTAGAGTGTGGTGGGTTAGTGAATTTTGTTTCATGTTTTCATGAGGGCTGTGAACACGATTTTGGAAAGACTATTGTCCAAAAAAAGGTATATGAAACTGTTAAATATACATTGAAAAGTGGACGTGAAGGCCCTAGATGTGAGTTTCTTACAAAAGAATGCAATGTAGCTGATTTTATTTCAGATTTAAATAAGAATATTTTTTACAAGTATGCAAGGCATAGTCACAGGTCTCAGTGGTTTGGATCAACAATTCAGGATGTGTAAGGACACTTTCTTATTTGACACTATTATATCACTCATTGACTTTGCAAAGTTATACATTGCAGCCCCAAAATGAGTTGCAAGCTCAATATTACAATTATCTTTAGGTTGTTATTTTTGTGCACATAACATATAGAAATTCCCCTCATAGTACATAAGATGACCGAAAGATAATCAAAGAATACCATTTTTATATGAGCGATGATAGATCTCGCTCTCACAATTATGTCCAACATTGCTTTGAGAATTATTTTGAGTGGGTGTAGGAAAATGATATTGCTATGGATAGACATCTCATTTGGTTAGATAACTGCACATGTCAATTAAAAAATGCTTGTTTGTTTTATTGGTTGTGTAGAATGCATGTAGAGAGAGGTATATTTGGAGATTTTTTTAGGTCAGACATGGAAAAGAGGAGCATGATGGATCAGGTGCATGTGTAAAGAGAGCTCTAGTTAAGGATCAATTGAGGATTTCATGTGCAGAATGCCTTGATGCTTGTTCTATTGTTGATTGGTGTACTTCAAAATTGTCAAAGGGGGGACTCTTGATTCAACGGTGCACAGATTCTTTTGGTTGGTTGAGTTGGGAACAATAGGAGATATGTTGGATTATCAAATAGTGAAATATTATTCAAAAATGCATTCATTTTGAATCCCAGATGCTAGTACATGGACCATTTGGATATGAGAGTTGGCTTGTTTTTGTCTGAGGTGTCTTTAGTGTGATTGGGATAAGTGTGAGTCAAGTGAGTGGGTTGATACATGGGTTCCACATTATCTAACTCCTTTATCTATCACACTCTCTGTAATAAATAATGACATGGATTATTCACTTGACTATGATCATATTTAAGATATTCTACAAGGACATGTTTTTGCATTGGTTGCACCATAGGGGAATGATGAGAGATTAGATTACTAGCTAGCATGTTATGTACAAGGAAAGCAGAAACTTGCACAATCGATGATAGATGATGATATCTTGACATATCCAACATGTTCACATGTTGCGAGAATATGGTTGCGCACATACATGATTAGAAATAACGGCACTCCCATGTTTGAAGACTACGAGAAGTACAAAACCATTCTCATGTATTCACACCTTGTTATAGCATCCAATGTTAAGTTGTTGAAACATCAAGGAAAATCAAAGACTAAAGAAATTTGAACTATTAGTACTGCTGATCATGAAGCAATATTGAATACCCTCAAGTAGAGAGATGACCCTTCAGGCACACTTCAGTAGGTAAGTGCAACTCACTGCAAGGTTTTCCATGTTCATTATGCTTATGTTCAATACATTAATTACAATTTTTTTCTTCATTTTTTTGTGCCAATAAACTTGGTTTTGTATGTGGATTGTGAGTGCAGCTAGATATGTATATGATAGATATAGAAGATATAGGTGTGCATTTGATTAGCCCATAAAAAATGATGGTAAACTTCACTATGCATTGGCTACTCATGTTCTTTGGTTCGTTTAGTTACTTATACATTCATAATATTTTTGTCAACCTATAAAATTCTTGTTTTCTCTATTAACTTTTCTTGTGCCTTCCGAATGTAGGGAATAAAATATAGATGTCATCGAGTATCATTTGTTAAAATTATATACTCTAGGAGCGGAAATGACACACTTATTTTTTATATATAGTTGTGTATCTAAGATTTTGAGTAATTTTGTATCTCGAACTTTTAATAACATTGATATATTTATTCATAATATGGTTGTATCAATGATATATAATGTATTTGTATGAAAGGTGGTGTGTACAGTCAAGCTTGTATAATGATGAAATACATGCAAGAATACAAATATTTGACTTGGTTAAAAAAAATTATGGTATGAGATATAAAAATTCATATGTGAAGATTCAAATTATTGAAGGTGAGTTTAGACCTTTTAATTTTTTTAGATAAAACATTTGTGGCTCATAATAGAACAAAATTAAGTACATAAAAATGAAATAATAAATTATCTTATATAATTCTACTTATCAAGAATATAAGATGTCTTATAAATTCTTGTCAAAAAAATTATAAGGCTTTGTTGAATGTGTTCAAAGTCGAGTAAAGTATTTGATTTATAACGTGGTTTGTTTGTCCAAATGTGGGACAATCATTCCCCTATGAATCCCACATAGTATCGAAACAATGTAGTACTAAGTTTCTCAAGTGGGATTACAAGTTGGATTAAGGGCTGTGGGATTTGTGACATTGTACAATGGGTATATAGAGTATAATATCAGTTATTGTCTTTGTAATGGAATAGATGGATATATAAAATATTATGTTAGGTGATCTTTAATAGTATCCAATAAATGTGGTTCATGGTTTTGCATGTTGGATTCTTGATGTATATGGAAAAGATATTGGTTGGTCGAGAAGTTTGGGATGCTATAAAATGTGCATGCATGATTTTGAGGGAAAGGAACATGTGTTGTGTATGGTAATGGAGTTGGGTTGTCAGAAAACTTACAAAGATTGATTTTTTGGGTTGTTGGGAGGGGTGGCTAAATATTAAAAATAATTGAATTTTAGTAGGGTGTTGAATGGATTAATTATGATTAGTTTCACAGTTCAAATTTCAAACATACCACTAGTAGTCATTTTAATGGAACTGGTGGAGTAGCTAGAGGGTATTATAGGCAAGGGCAACATTTTCACCAGTGACATTAAGACAGACTGAATGAATGGGAGGTCCAGAGGATTTGGTAAGGTACTGTTATCCATTTTTTCATGACTATTCAAATTTGGACAGGTGGGGTTAAATGAGGCTCCCACAAGGGTAGAGCCCAGCCTGTGCCAAAGGTATGTCTTTATGACCTTCCCTCCTTTCTTTGTGTCCTTTATGTCTCTGCTCTGAGAAACCCTTAAAATTTGGAAGGGATGACTGTCATAATTTGGAAAAAGTGACCATTGTAATGAAAACCCTAGCTATCTTATGTTTTCTCATTGCCTTTTTTGGTCACTTAAAATGCTGAGTTTCCCATGTGCCTTTTATCCCATTGGTCAGTTGCGGTATCACTTCATATTCTGTGTTTACTCTTTTACTTCACGCGATTAAGCGACTAATACCCCAGTTGGGTTATCGCTTGTCTAAATCTTGAGTTGGAAAATCTTCATCAGATCCCGCGACCCTTTATACTTCCTAAACCATGGTCAAACTTCAGTCTATGATTAGTTAGTGTTTCCCCTTTGGTCGCCAAGTCTCGATATAAATTAGGGTTTACCCTAGATATCATGAGATTAAGGGAGGGTTGTCAAATGGAAGAATGAAGGGATAAAAAATGGTCAGGTGATCGCCTGATCTCAGTCAAAAGGTCAAACATGTCTCCTGATTACACGACTGAAAGGGGTAGTCGCGTAGTCTCTTGATTCAAAAGTAAAGGATGTTTGATGTGGCAATACACTTGGTGCATTGTCAGAGCGATCAAGCAAACAGAAGCCAGTGCAAGGTTGACAAGTGGCAGCATGGACCTAAGCCTTCATGGTCAGTTGGGGGATCGCCAGTCAAGGTGCAAATATGCCAAATATTCCATAGAGATAAGGAGATTTCCTTAGTCTCTAGGTCTCGAAGACAAAGGGTATATTCTATAGTGATTGGGAGATCTAGCGACCGTCGTTCAATCAAAGACAAGATCTACGATAGTCGTGGGGTCGCTAGATCTAAGTTGTGGTTAATGAAAACTCAGGAGACCTGGTGACTTATAAGGCAAAGACAACTACGGTCAGCTGGCGGTTAAGGGTAGGGACATAGCATGGGCTAAGCAGGTTAAAGACAAAGAAAAAGTGATCCGACGGTTCTCATTTAAAAGGAAACAAGGTCTTAACCTCGGTCACTTGATAAATAAAAGGGATGGTGCCACATGACCGTTTTTATATTTTAAATTGAAAACATCTTTGCAGATCAGATTTAAACAGTAATGGTAGCCGACTGGCAGAGGTTAGATAGATAAGGGGCGACCTTTCAGGAGGAGTAAGGGTTAAGTCAGCTTTTTTCGAAGGGGCAATCTGATTTTTGGCAATATTCTCTGTGAATAGTAAAGGGTAAATTGACCCAAACAGGGGTTCCTAATCAAATCCTATTACATGTATTTTGACTGGCCTTCTTTCATATCAGATTCACTGCCCTTTCTCAGAGATTTTCATTATGACAAAGCTGCTTTTCAAAGATGTATCTGATCTTTGATAGATAATCTCAGAAGTTTCTTCTGACATATGGGATAGTTAGGGTTTATGTTGTTCAAAATAAACATATTGTAATGTAACCCTAATCATTTTTGGACTCCAATCCTGTGTGCTGGGGAGTATATATATCAGTTTTGAGAGATTTTAGAGCTCAGAGTTTTCCTTGCTTAGAAGTTATCCGTGGCATTTTTTATGTCCTCTGACTTTTACAGTCTGTAATGTTTCATTGATACTCAGATATTGCAAAAGCTTTTTGTGACATTTTATCTGTCCCTGGGCTTTCTTGTCTGAATTTCTATTACTGAATTAGAATATATTGAATGATTTTTCAGAGAAAAATTAGAGTTCCTGGGCCCTCTTTCTTTCTGCAATATTGTGTACTGTTGTGGATGATCTGATTTAGATGAGTTTGTGGATATTATTCAGTCCCCTGTCATTTTTTCTCATTCCTGTACCTAGTTGCAAAAGTGGATGTTTGTTTGTAGGTCATAGTCTGTGTCTATTTATAGTGAATATGCTATTGTTTGTGAAATTACTTCTTTCCCTGAATAGCCTCTGTTTATCTCAGACCTCTCTATGAAATACTTATGCAAGCCTATCTAGAAGGTTGTGTTCTATTAGATCCAAGGTTTCATGCTGAGATTAGTTAATATGTTATGATTCAAGTTAACTTCAGTGTATCACCTAGTAGGATAATTTTCTTTCAGTCATTTCCCTTTCATGCATTCCTTTTATCCCTTTTCCCTCAAGAATTTATTTTTATGTTAAGACGCAAATTTGAGTGACATATCAAGAGGAACCAGCCTAGAACTTGGAGGTCTTGTCTCAGTTAGCAAAAGGTCTCACAACCTTGAGACAATTCTCATGTTACACTAGATTACCAAGACTACAAAAGCTTGGGTAAGGGTGCAAATCTAGGTGTTCAACAGTTCTAGCACGCCCAGTGGGACTCCATAAAGAATTTTATCTTGAAAGTCATACTATCACTGATATGCTGATGACATGATTCAGGCCTAGAAGAGGTCATTTTTCTGCATATATGGTGACTCCAAAGGTCTGCTGGTTTCAAAGATCAAAGTGCTGGTATGTTCCAAGTTTTTACATATCTCAAAATTCCAATTAACTATATGAGTAGACATGTCAAGTTACTATGGACAGTTAGGTTACTCTCCTTCTTATTATGATAATAGTATTTAGTGGGCTAGTCATCAGCCATACCAAAGCCCTCCAAGGCCTACTTTTACCCCAAGCTTCCATACTATACAAGGCCACCAATATATCCAACATGCCCCAAATGATTATGCTCTTGTGAGAGAT
>MU226379.1:1720392-1733275 GCA_018584345.1 Thuja plicata | reverse complement strand
CTCCAAGATTCAACACAAGAAGGCAAGATATTTGAAAGGGGAAAGCAAAGAAAACCCCTTGTGACATTATGAATGAGGCATGAAAAGACTAAGAAGAGGAGAGAGAGAGAGCGAATTGCTCATACAAGAATTGAGAAGAGGAAGAAACCTCATTAGTCTATGGAGAGAAGAAGAGACATCTCTTTAATAGAGATGTGAGAAATGAGTTGCATGGTAACTCCCATATCTATGTATGCCACATTTCATAAAGTGTGTGCCACTTGTGTTATTTCCTCTTAAGGAGGAATCTAAGGGATACCTTGGTTTATCCCAATTAAATAATACAACCAAGGGATAATAAAAGATACATAAAATGAATTATCCTCACAAGAGGACAAAATAGATGTAGGGATTCCATAGGAATCTCCTACTTACATAATGCAAGTAAAGATTAATTTCTAACAGGAACTTGCAAGGCATTCATTTCCAAGCTTCAAGGATCTTCTTGAAGCACAAAAGCCAACAAAGCACTTGCAATCGCCTCTTGAACATCAACAACCTCGAGAGGTGGTTGCAACAAGGGTGGGTGCAAAGGAGCAGCACCAAGGTGGTGCAGGCTTTGACTTACCAAGACTCAGGGCAGATATGCCTTCTATGTCTTTCCTTAAGCCTCTTCAACTGCATATTCCAAGCTTCAAGGCAAGGGCTTCTTTCTAAGAACCTATGATTGAAAATCAGTCCACTTTGTCCAGGGAAATGATTAATCCCAAGAGACCTCTATTGTCTCTCAGGGTGATGAACTTCTATGGAAATAGCCATCTATGCCTCCTAGTTGTCAAATGCCAAGCCTTTGCAAGGGTGCTAGCTTAGTATCAGGGCAGGAGCTTGTGGTAGATGAGCTTCTATGTGATGATGCAGAAGAGATAAGGTCAGAGGCTTCAGAGCTCAATGAGGACTGTAATGAACTTGGATAAAAAACTAAGAAGGTGGAGATGGATATTCAAGTTGATATCTTGGTGAACCTATTTGAGGAGCTTCCCATCTTTGTTGGTGAGGAAGCAGAGACTGTGTCATTTCTTATGACTAAAAATCAGTCAGTGCAAAAGGTGCAACATCAGCAGATGGTGGATATCAAAGGAGATGATATGACCTTGGTGGATGAGCTGCCTAATTTCATTGAGCAGGATGATGAAGTTATTTTCATAACTACCCCTGCAAATTTGTAGCAGCAGGAGGAGAACATTGACAAAGGCTTTGAAGAGTATGATTTTTCAGAGATCATGGGGATTTTTTGTGAACGACTAAATGATGAACCACTATTCCTTGGAGTGGGAGTTCAGAGTTGTGTGCCTACTGTAGAAGATCTATTTTTGGTTTACTCTCTTTCGAGGGATCTGCCACCTAAGAAAAATTTGGAGCCAATTTTAGATCTTCAGGATCTTGACAACTTTGATGAGATTTTGGTTGGTTTGAAGGAAGAGGATGACAATTTTATGACCATTAAGGAGGAGATGACATGGCTTTCCATAGTGAAAGAGGACAACCATGAAGAAAAGGAAGATTCCAGTAAGAAGGTTTCTACCTTCAAAATCTCAAGGGGTTTCCCTATCAGATACCTAGCCCAAATGGAGTTTGTTGAGGTACCTTCACATGATCAGATTGAGGTAAGTGAATTTGATCTCATTTTTGTGGAGGCAGCTTATTATTGTTTGAAAAATCTATACATGCCTCATGTACTTGTAATTGTCCTTATGCATGTACTACAAAGTGTTTTAATCAAAAAAGGTAGCTACTTTAACAATCCAGTGAATGGTTTTGTTTAAACAAGTTTGTTTCACTGGTTAGCTTAGGGTAGATTAGATTTCCTGCTTTCTTTCAAAGCTTTCTAGTCTAACTTCCCAGCTTTTCAAGAAGTGCCCGCGCACATAAGTTTTTCTTTAGATCTATTTCTCTATCAGAAGAAGGTTTTGTTCGTGGTGATGACTCCTATGCCCAATGGATGCAAAGGCTAATGGTTCTCAATGTCTAGCAGGCAGACATCTAGCAGAAATCGCTAAAATGTTATCCAATTTTTTATGACTATTCAAATTTGGACAGGTGGGTTTAAATGAGGCTCCCACAAGGGTAGAGCCTAGCCTGTGCCAAAGGTATGTCTTTATGACCTTCCCTCCTTTATTTGTGTCCTATATGTCTCTGCTTAGAGAAACCCTTAAAATTTGGAAGGGATGATTGTTATAATTTGGAAAAAGTGATCGTTGTAATGAAAACCCTAGCTATCTTATGTTTTTTCATTGCCTTTTTTGGTCACTTAAAATGCTGAGTTTCCCATGTGCCTTTTATCCCATTGGTCAGTCACGGTATTGCTTTATATTCTGTGTTTACTCTTTTACTTCACGCAATTAAGTGACTAATACCTCAGTCGAGTTATCACTTGTCTAAACCTTGAGTTGGCAAATCTTCATGAGACCCCGTGACCCTTTATACTTCCTAAACCATGGTCAAACATCAGTCTATGATAGGTTAGTGTTTCCCCTTTGGTCGCCAAGTCTCGATATAAATTAGGGTTTACACTGGATATCATGAGATTAAGGGAGGGTCATCGGATGGAAGAATGAAGGGATCAACGAGGGTTGGGTGATCGCCTGATCTCAGTCAAAAGGTCAAACATGTCTCCCGATTACATGACTGAAAGGGGTAGTCACGTAGTCTCTTGATTCAAAAGTAAAGGATGTCTGATGTGGCAATACAGTTGCACATTGTCAGAGTTGATCAAGCAAACAGAAGCCAGTGCAAGGTCAACAAGTGGCAGCATGGACCCGAGTCTTCATGGTCAGTCGGGGGATTTCCAGTCAAGGTGAAAATATTCCAAATATTCCATAGATATAAGGAGATTGCCTTAGTCGCTAGGTCTCGAAGACAAAGGGTATATTCCATAATAATTGGGAGATCTAGCAACCATCGTTCGATCAAAGCCAAGATCTACAACAGCCATGGCGTCGCTAGATCTAAGCTGCGATTAATGAAAACTCAGGAGACTTGGTGACTTAAAAGGAAAAGACAACTATGGTCGGTTGGCGCTTAAGGGTAGGGACACAGCACGGGCTAAGAAAGTTAAAGACAAAGAAAAAGTGATCTAACGGTTCTCATTTAAAAGGAAACAAGGTCTTAACCTCGGCCGCCCGATAAAGAAAAGGGATGGCGCCACATGACCATTTTTATATTTGAAATTCAAAATATCTTTGCAGATCAGATTTAAACAGTAATGGCAGCCGACTGGCAGAGGTTAGATAGATAAGGGGTGACCTTTCAGGAGGAGTAAGGGTTAATTCAACTTTTTTAGAAGGGGCAATCTAATTTCTGGTAATATTATCTTCGAATAGTAAAGGCCAAATTGACCCAAACAAGGGTTCCTAATCAAATCCCATTACATGTATTTTGAATGGTCTTCTTTCATATCAGATTCACCGCCCTTTCTTAGAGATTTTCATTATGACAAAGCTGCTTTTCAAAGATGTATCTGATCTTTGATAGATAATCTCAGAAGTTTCTTCTGACAGATGGGATAGTTAGGGTTTCTGTTGTTCAAAATAAACATATTGTAATGTAACCCTAATCATTTTTGGACTCCAAGCCTGCGTGTTGGGGAGTATATATATTAGTTTTGAGAGCTTTTAGAGCTCAGAGTTTTCCTTGCTTAGAAGTTATCCATGACATTTTTTCTGCCCTCTGACTTTTACAGTCTGTAATATTTCATTGATATTCAGATATTGCAAAAGATTTTTGTGACATTTTCTCAGTCCCTGGGCTTTCTTGTCTGAATTTCTCTTACTGAATTAGAATATATTGAATGATTTTTCAGAGAAATATTAGAGTTCCTGATCCCTCTTTCTTTCTGCAATATTGTGTACTATTGTTGATGATCTAATATAGATGAGTTTGTGGATATTCTTCAGTCCCCTGTCATTTTGTCTCATTCCTATACCTAGTTGCAGAAGTGGATGTTTGTTTGCAGGTCATAGTCCATGTCTATTTATAGTGAATATGCTATTGTTTGTGAAATTACTTCTTTCCCTGAATAGCCTCTGTTTATCTTAGACCTCTCTATGAAATAATTATGCAAGCCTATCTAGAAGGTTGTGTTCTATTAGATCCAAGGTTTCATGCTGAGATTAGTTAATATGTTATGATTCAAGTTAACTTCGGTGTATCGCCTGGTAGGATAATTTGCTTTCAGTCATTTCCCTTTCATGCATTCCTTCTATCCCTTTTCCATCAAAAATTTATTTTTATGTTAAGAAGAAAATTTGGGTGACATATCAAGAGGAACCATTCTAGAACCTGAAGGTCTTGTCTCGATTAGCAAAAGGTCCCACAACCTTGAGACAATTCCAATTTTACACTAGATTACCAAGACTATGAGAGCTTGGGTAAGGGTGCAAATCTATGTGTTCAATAGGTACAATTCAAGAGAATCAAGAACCATTTGTCACGGAACCAAAATGTCAGCTCCATCAGCTCTAGTTGGGGTAAATGGTAGTGGAGACCTTTTTCGCTTGTGTAGCATCAAAAATGTTTTGGCGCATGTCAGACCGAAGTGTTCCCAAGGTGTACTAAGCAAAATTGGGCAGCAATTTTTGGAGAGTGATATCTCAGACCTCATGAAAGATATCAGAGATCTTTGAAGTGCACAAGGACCATCTTGGTAAGGCCTACAAGCACGTAGACTAGTATGGGGATATTCCACTTGGATTCCATTTGGTGACTTGTTCTCAGTTGGTGAAGAAAGTTGCATTGTTTCTTAGTTGAAAGTTGCTCAATGGTGCAACTTTCAAACTGTTTGATGTGGGACCAAACCATTAGCTCCATTGGCTCTGGTTGGCTAGGTAAATTCTAGGGAGACCTTTTTTCACTCACATAGCATCAAGAACATTCTAGCGCATGTCAGACCGAAGTGTTCCCAAGGTGCACTAAGTGAAATTGGGCAGCAATTTTTTGAGAGTGATATATTAGACCTCGTGAGAGATATTAGAGATCCACAAAGTGCAAAAGTACCATCTTAGGAAGGCCTACAAGCATGTAGATCAGTTCTAGTATATTCAAATTGGATTCCATTTGGCGACCTGATCTCGGTTGGTTAAAAAAGTTGCATTGTTGCTCAGTTGAAAGTTTCTCAATGGTTCAACTTTCAAATCGGTCATCGTGGGACCAAACTATCAAATCTCTCAGCTCTAGTTGGCTAGGTAAATAGTAAGGGAGACCTTTTTTTACTCACATAGAATCAAGAACATTCTGACGCATGTCGGACCGAAGTGTTCCCAAGGTGCACTAAGTGAAATTGGGTAGCAATTTTTGGAAAGTGACATCTCAAACCTCGTGAGACATATCAAAGATTTATAAAATGCATAAGGACCAGATTGGAAAGGCCTACAAGCATGTAGATCAGTTCTGGGATATTCCACTTGGATTCGATTTGGCGACCTAATCTCAGTTGGTGAAAAAAGTTGCATTGTTGCTCAATTGAAAGTAGTTCAATGGTGAAACTTTCAAATTGTTCATCGTGATACCAAACCACCAGCTCCGGTTGGCCAGGTTAACACTAGGGGAGACCTTTTTTTTCTCACTTAGCATCAAGAACATTTTGGCGCATGTCAAACCGAAGTGTTCCCAAGGTGCACTAAGCAAAATTGGGCAGCAATTTTTGAAGAGCGATATCTTAGACATCATGAGAGATATCAAGGATCCATGAAGTGCACAAGGACCATATTAGGAAGGACTACAAGCACATATATCAGTTCTGGGATATTCCACTTGGATTCCATTTGGCGACCTGATCTCAGTTGGTGAAAAAAGTTGCATTACTGCTCAATTGAAAGTTGCTCAATGGTGCAACTTTCAAACTGTTCATAGTGGGACCAAACTGTCAGCTCCATTAGCTCTGATTGGCTAGGTAAAGCTAGGGGAGACCATTTTTCACTCGCATAGCATCAAGAATGTTCTGGCGCATGTCAAATCGAAGTGTTCCCAAGGTGCACTAAGTGAAATTGTGCAGCAATTTTTGGAGAGCGAAATCTTGGACTTCATGAGAGATATCAGAGATCCGTGAAGTGAAAAAGGACCATCTTGGGAAGGCCTACTAGCATGTAGATCAGTTCTGGGATATTAAACTTGGATTCCATTTGGCGACCTGATCTCAGTTGGTGAAAAAGGTTGCATTATTGCTCAGTTGAAAGTTGCTCAATGGTGCAACTTTCAAACTGTTCATTGTGGGACCAAACTATCAGATCCATCGGCTTCAGTTGGCCACATATATGCTAGGGGAGACCTTTTTTCACTCACGTAGAATCAAGAAGGTTCTAACGCATGTCAGACTGAAGTGTTCCCAAGGTGGACTAAGCGAAATTGGGCAGTGATTTTTGGAAAGCAATATCTCGAACCTTATGAGAGATATCAGAGATCTGTGAAATGCATAAGGATTTTCATTGGAAGGCCTACAATTATGTAGATCAGTTCTAAGATATTCCATTTGGTGACCTGATCTCGGTTGGTGAAAAAAGTTGCATTGTTGGTCAGTCAAAAGTTTATCAATGGTGCAACTTTCAAACTATTCATCGTGAGACCAAAAAATCAGCTCCATCAGCTACGATTCACTGAGTAAACACTAGGGGAGACCTTTTTTCACTTGCATAGCATCAAGAACATTCCAACGCATGTCGGACCGAAGTGTTCCCAAGGTGCACTAAGAAAAATGGGGCAGCAATTTTTGGAGAATGATATCTTAGACCTCATGAAAGATATTAGAGATATGTGAAGTATAAAAGGACTGTCTTGGGAAGGCCTACAAGCATGTAGATCAGTTCTAGGATATTCCACTTGTATTCCATTTGGTGACTTGATCTCGGTTGGTAACAAAATTTGCACTATTGCTCAGTTGAAAGTTGCTCAATGGTGCAACTTTCAAATTGTTCGTTATGGGACCAAACCATCAGCTCCATCAGCTCAAGTTGGCTAGTTAAATGCTAGGGGATACCTTTTTTTTTGCTCATGTAGCATCAAGAACATTCTGACGCATGTCAAACCGAAGTATTCCCAAGGTGCACTAAGAGAGATTGTGCAAAAAAAATTGGAGAGTGATATCCAGACCTTGTGAGAGATATTAGAAATTTGTGAAGTGCATAGGGACCATCTTAGGAAGGCCTATAATCATGTAGATCAGTTCTAGGATATTCCACTTAGATTCTATTTGGCGACTTGATCTCAGTTGGTGAAAAAATTTGCATTGTTGCTCAGTTGAAAGTTGCTCAATGGTGCAACTTTCAAACTGTTCATCGTGAGACCAAACCATTAGCTCCATCAGCCCTGGTTGGCTAGGTAAATGCTAGGGGAAACCTTTTTTTTCCTCACGTAGCATCAAGAACATTCCGGTGCATGTCGGACCGAAGTGTTCCCAAGGTACACTAAGAAAAATTAGGAAACAATTTTTGGAGAGCAATATCTTAGACCTTGTGAGAGATATCAGAGATATGTGAAGTACAAAAGGACTGTCGTGGGAAGGCCTACAAGCACCTAGTTTAGTTCTGGGATATTCCACTTGGATTCCATTTGGTGACCCGATCTCAGTTGGTGAAAAAAGTTGCATTGTTGCTCAGTTGAAAGTTGCTCAATGGTGCATATTTCAAACCATTCATCCTATGACTAAACCATCTATTCTATTAGCTCCAGTTGGTCATGTGAACCCTAGTAACAATCCCATTTTTCCCATGGAGATGCAAAGAATGTTAGGGACCACCCTATGCCAAATGTCCCTAAGGTCTATTACGCCTATTAGCCCAGTTGCGGTTACTGATGTAGACCAACCTGGAACACTATTCAAATCATAGATCCAAATAATCCATCCATCCATTCATCATAGGAACAAATCAATAGAGGCAAAACAAGATCTCTAAACTTCTATGACTGTCACCTTACTCTAGTAACCTCATGACAGTTAGAGGTATATGAAGTTTAACATCATGAACTCTCCCCCAACTTGCCTATCCTCTTGGATTCGACCATATCATGACATTTATAATGTTTTCTTGTCTATTTCTTAATAGTTTTAGATCCAATTGGGTGACTTTCCTGTGACAACGTTGTCTTTCCTTTTGATTAGAGGAATGCAATAAGGGATCCATCTACTTTCCGTGGTCTCTGTGGTATGGGGATGGATTCAGGGACTATATAATATGTTATTAACATTAAATATGCATGAGCAATTATAATTTGCAGGGTGATCACCAACTGAGATGAAGTTGCAGGTTTGTGGGTGCATAGAAAGTAAGCCATGACTATAGAAGCCAAGGATTGGGATTCATAAGGGTATGTTTTTATGTTTGAAGTTGTTTTTACATGTCAAGTAAATGGTGCAGGATCCAAGAGTTGGGTCTAGAAGGGATTTTTGGCTTGGATTTCAGAAAGCCCTAGTTGTAGGTTTGAATTGGTGAGGGTCTTGTAGTTTGGGTGTTTACAGAGGATTGTTGGCCAAAAAATGTACATAATCCTTACATTTGAGACATATATAACTTAGGGGTAAAAGTACAAACCTGTGTCACACTTTTATAAAGGAAAAGGTCCACAACATGAAAATTATTCAACTTTAACAACATAAAAGTGGCATTTGTGCTTAGAATTTGACGATGATGTAAACTGATGAAATTTGTAAAACTGGATGAAGTTTATGCTTATAATTTTTTTTTAAAAATTTGACCAAGAATTGACATTGTTTTTTTAATTTTTGAAGTCCATTTTTTAACTGCTGAAACTGCTGAAAATCTAGGGTCTAATTCCCACCAGACAAGTATATTCAAATCTTTCGAAGGTTGTGTGATATCGCATAACTGCAAAGAGACAAACGAAATTGCTGACTAGGCTGCTAACATGGCGTGCAAAATGGAGGTGTGATGCAATGGCATGATGGGGAAGACATGCCACTTTAATCGAAATCATTAATGTATAGTGACCGGCTGTGGAGTAGACAAAAATGTTATAAATGGTAAGTCTAATGAAGATCTTTAATTGTGAAGTGAAACGTCATTATTACTATTTATGGAGAAACTAAATATTTGTGATTATGAGCTGGAATTAGCACGAATTTTGGGTTTTTTTGGCAAGTTTGAAAGTGGCCTATTTAACTCTTAACGACATTACTAAAAATCACAGAGAAACAAATTTTCTTCAGATTGTAAATATGGGTGGTAGAAAGAAGTGCTTCAAGCCTGATAACTCTAAGGAATGGAAGGATAAGAAAAAAGATTGGAGTATCTTGAAGAAAGAAGGGTTAGTTGTTTTTATGGAGCGACTTCATGGCAGAAACCCTACTGTGTCAAGGCAATTCTTTAAAACATGGAAAAATAAAAAGGTGATGGTGGGGAATCAACTCATGGAAGTTACAGAGGAGATTATTGTAGAGGCAATGGGTATGAGAATGGATGGGCTTAAGTTCTACATAGATAGAAGCATTTCAGATAAGTATTGGGAGAAATGTTTGACTTCTGAGGAGGAGAAGGCAAGATTGGTGAAGGAGGAAACCTCCTACCATAACCCCAAACGTATATCCAGGCCATGGAGGTATGTTCTCTTTGTGATTATAAGCTACATTACACTCGATGGTAGGTTCACCAGAGCCTGTGGGCACTATTTCATACTTCTGAATCACTTTAGGCACAATGTAAAAATTAGTCTACATTTTTATCTTTTTAGCTCGTTGGATTTTATTGTAACTAGTCTGCAAAAAGACATGAAAGGAGGCCATTCCTCTCACCAGGGTCTCATGCTCCTAGTTTATGATCTCCTAAAAATAAAAAAGGTGGAGAGACCTATCTTGAAGAAGAATGAGAGGGATGGGGAGGAGACAGAAGGTGAAGAGGAAGATATTATGTATGAGGAGGAGACAGTGGAAGAAGATGGGACTCCTCTAGGGTATCAAACCCCTAATAAAATAACAATAAAAGGCTCCTCTTCCAAGAGAAACCAAAAGAATACTATTGTGGAGGACTCTGAAATAGAGAAGGAGATGGAAGATGAAGAGTATGAGGAGAAACTGGGAAAATAGGCTAAGAAAAGGAAAAATGGGGAGGTAACAAGTAGCAAAAATAAGAGGACCTAGAAAGGTAAAAACCCTAGCAAAAGAATAATTGACTTGTCCTCAGACGAGGAGGATGAGATGGAAAAGGAGCAGAGAATAGAGGATAACTTCGGGGAAGAATTTGGGGAAGAGAATAAGGAGTATAACAGACACAATAAGGATGCAGTCCAAACCCCCATGTTGAACACAGAGACTAATTGACAGAGTGGTGTTGACCAGATTGTAGAGGAAACAATTAAAATAATAGAAAAACATGCAACAGGGAATGTGGCTAAAGATAACCCTACTAATGAGGACATTGGTAAGGATATTAATATTTCTGATGGCATTAATATTAGAAAGGATTGTCTTGTGGATTGTACCTGTACTTTGGGTAAAATGTTGGATGATACTGCTAATGTTAAAAAGAAAATGGAGATCATGAAAGCTGAGGTCAATATCATAAAAAAATTAGCATAAGAGATAAACCTGTTGCGGTCTGTCTGGAGGAGATGAAAGATGCGGTCGGGAGATCTGAAGCACATGTGGAAATGGTGAATACAGTGGAGATGACAAGGCAGTGGAAGATGACTTTGCATGGGAAATCTGCATATTGAATAACAAAGTGGAAAAATTGGAGGATACCATGCACAATATTGGTGAGCAATGTATGGCAATCTTAAAGGTGTATACTGGTCATGTAAAGATTCTGATGGAGAAGCTGGAACATGACAGAGGGGATAAGGATGGTAAAGAGGTGAAAGAAACCACAAGACCTGGAAAACGTACACGTGCCAGCACCATAAAGTCAAGCCCAAAGGAAGACAAGGAGACTGAAGATCTCAAGAACTATGTTGGATAGATGCAGCTTATGGTTGTCCATGAACAAGACATTGTGGATGGCATGTAGTTGTCCTATTTTTGGTCCTATCTTTTTGTTGTCCCTATTCATGTTTTTAGTTTTTTGGGGATTTTTGGGGATTTTTGTAAGGCTGCATTCCTGCTAGGCTTTTTTTCTTTCCTTTCTAGGTGCTATGACACAGTTTCAGCTGATCTTTATTGAATATTTGTAAAAATCTTATTATAGGTTTCAGGTCCTTGTAAAACCTATTTTTACATAATTAGAACAAGTGTATTCAAATAATCTATTTTTCCTCTGATTTCAAAATAGGTTATAGATAAAATGCATAGCTAGTGCATAAAAGAATAAAGATTGGTTTTCAATATATATTTTCTCCGTTATAACTGCTCAAAGTTGAACTTATCTAAATCGACAGTTTTCATCTCCCACCAAATTTCCCCTATGAAATCTACACTATTCAGAAAAAAAAAATTACATATTCTTGAAGAGGACTCTCTCCTCTAGTGTTAAATATAAATTTTAAATTTTTTTGATATGATTTACTAATTTTTTATTTATTTGAAGCAACATCTTCTTGAATGTTAAAATACCTACTTGTTGTATTTTGAAATTATAATATATTAGATCTAATCAAAATACTATAAACTTTATATGACAATAATCTTGACTCTGAGCTCTAGAAAAGGGTATTTTATATATATTTTTAAAAATATCATTAAAAAGAGTAGGGGTTATTAAAATATGATTTTTCTGAAATAATTTTATTTCTTTGGTAATTGGACCCAAATTGGTATAAAACATGCATTTAATATACATTTCCAATATATACTTGATAGTAAAATAAAAACAAATAAATTTAGTAATATACGTACAGTGGGGCTATCATTGCGAATTTAGATGCCCATGATTCTACTGCGGTGAACCAGTCTCACAACATCATCAGACACCACCCTTTGTCAAATAAATCATCTAAATTAAAAATGAGTATGCACAAGTGACAAGTATATATGTATGCATAAACAATCTAAAATACTTAATTACCTTCCCCTTGTCAATGCCTGATGCTTGAACCCCCTCACATTTCACCCCAGTGGTAGCTGGTGAAACTTGCATCAGTATGTAATAAGATGATCATAAAAATTAGAAAATATGTGTATATACTATTATAAAAAGGAAACCAATAAGTACATTAAAACGTATGTACCGGAAGTGTCAAGGCCAAATAAAATGGCCTAAAGCATGGACCCCTCCACTTGTGTCATCTCCTCCTCTGTCATCAACTGAACATAAATGGACCACATAAAAAAACATGAGTGGGTAATCATTATAAGAAAATTCTACTAAAAATACGAATGTTTAAAATTAAATACAATGTGACAAGTTAACTTTTTACTCTAACCGTAATAGTGGGATTCCATGGCTCTCCATGCCCATCCTCATCTCTCTTATGGTGCACATGACCATGAGGTGCTTCAATGTCTGTAGTGTGTAGTGTAGTATCATCCACCTTGAAGATGTAGTTATATGCATCACTATCATTCAAGGTACCTGTTAGATGAGTAGGAGTCGCCATATTTTTTTTGAATCTTCCTAGTTCTGGTGTCTTCATTAATCAAAGCTTCGCTCTGTTCATTCTTCCACCTTGCTGGTCCTTTCACGAGCCTTTGCACATTTGAGTTTGTCAAATTCCAGCTTTCGGCGTCGTTTGTACCTGTTTGGTCCGTGCCAAAACCAATAAAATATCCTTTCAAGTCATTTGAATCACTTCGAACCTCTTCGAACTCCGGTTCGAAGTAGTTCGAAGGAGTTCAAAAGTGGCCTAAGTCCTTTATTACTAACGATGTGTTATGCAGGAAAACGCGCGGCATTTACCTTTTGAGAAGGGTGGTCTGGTCGAAGTGCAAGGCATACAGGTGAGAAAATACCATTGAAGGAGAAGACGA
>MU226379.1:1641345-1709956 GCA_018584345.1 Thuja plicata | reverse complement strand
TGATTACTCATACATGGAAATATTTTGATCTTTGAATCATATAGTGAAATACATATGTTCTACTTTGAGAGAATGATGTATCAATCTTGTGTATGTGCAATTTAGTTTCAATCATTTTTGTAGTTCTCTGAATTATAGCTTTTCTGTATGAGAGTATTTAGCTGTGCTGAATTTCTAGATCAATTTCTTAGTTTACTTTTCCTGTGCAAGGTAGTTACCTACTTCATTATTTGGTTTTGCAAATTTCTGTTGTTCTACCTCATCCGTCTAGGAATGGCTGAGAGATCTTTTACTGCTTTTCAGTTAAAAGCTTATAAGTTAAATTGCATTTTCCATTCATTGAATATTTTATAAAGGGAGCTGTACCTTTTTACAAAATTCAGAGGGAAGCAAAGTAAATGCTTGCCCTACTTTTGTGTAAACGATTTGTTTTCAGAGGCATAGAGTTGGAGGATAATTATCAGTTTATAAAGAGAACAAATCTGTTAGCCAACAGTACCCAAGCACATATTCTTGCACATAATGCTAGTGTGGGGCACACAAACATGTGATCTCATGGAGGATGTGGAAGGGCCAGAATCATCAACATGAGGAGGCAACAATGCCACACTTTGCCTAGCCAGTATACTACTCAAGGTGTGAATGACTCGAATAGTCTGTGAGTCGACCTCAACAATAATATCAGGATGTTGGTGAAATCTCAGGGGGGACATATGTGTGGGATTTCACTTAGTGTGTCCATGGCCTATCCCGAGGAGAGTCTAAGCCTACGCCCTGGTTTGGTCTCATGCTCCAATAATTTACCTTGTGACCGAGCACAAATTTAGCATACAATTTTCTTAAGAAATATAATGGGACATCCAAATTGCTATGGGGTCGTCTATAAAAAACCATCCACTAGCGGTCCCAAAAGTGGTCATGTATTGCATCATTTGTGCACCATTTAATTGACAACTTGGGCTTTTTAGGGTCCACTTTTAATCTAGTTTTGGGATCAACAAAAAGGTTACATATGTCATGTTTTTTTATAGTTAGGTTCATAACTTGATCATAATCAAGCCCATCGTCAAACTCAGTGTGCATGGAATCACGCTAAAGAAGTGCAACATTATGTTGCTCTGTAAGTTTCTCCATCTTTTCAATAATAGATTTCAACGTGGAAAACATGGTGTGCAATGTGGGGATATTGGAATATGTATTTTGAAATCCTCTAAGATGATTTAGATTGTCTCCTATAAGATCCTTTAAAGGTCGAGGGTTTGAGATTGGTTGCTCTTCTGAAGGTGGGGAATTATTTTCAAGTGGTTGTGGGTTGTTTGGAGGTGGTTCCAGATTGTTTGCGAGATCATTGGGAGGGTTTTCTGATTGGTTTGGGTCCATGTATGATTACAATAAAAAACCAAATATGCAATTATAAACAATATCAATCAAACCCTAGTTTTTATTAAAAAAACTACAAATTTCAATTAAAAACAATAAATAACAAAAACAACTTAAAAATTTAATGTACATGTTGAATTTTGAGATAAATGTCATATGGGAAAATCAGATATGCGATTGGTATCAAATATGAGAAAACCTTGGGCTACGTTTCACGTTTTCACAATGAAAATTGAGAAACACAACCCGCTGGCCTAAATAAGTTTTACTGGCAAAAATTGGATATATGATATTATCGGATATGTGATTAGGCTTGTGCTTTGGCTTTTGGTTTGGCCATGTGTACTGACACCCAGGCCTACTAAAAGGTCAATACACTTTTTAGTGCGCTTTTGGATGAGTGAAAAAATCATTTTTTCACATCGCTAGTTTTTGGCATACCATGATCCTGTACATACCCTAGTATAATTATTAGAATGAATAAAGCATAATAGTTCATGATACATTGAAAAATCCACATGGTATTAAAAACAAGTATTACAAATTTTAAGAGGTACACAATAAAATGACTTACAAGATTCAAATGCCATTTGTGAGATTTATAAATTTGGATGTGTTTCACAATTTTTTTGGTAAAACATTGTTTGGCTTGACTCCGAGAAATGTTCAGGATACAGTGTGCGGTCTCAATTGCCATTACTCAATTTTAAAAAATTGTTTGTATTGAGTGTTACTCTAGAGTTAGAGTGCCAAAATTGTTGAATTTCCTCCTTAATGTTATCGATTATCTTCTTATAAACATATGGAAGCCTATCACAAAAAGCCCATGTATCATTCAAAGAGGATCGTCAATTCTCACTTCTTGCAAGTGTTCTATCCGATGTTTTATGATTTATGTTGAAATCAATATAACGTTGTCTCATAAAACAAGTCTTTCTCAAATGATGACTCACTAACGAGGTTGTGATCATTTTACAAGTAGCTCTCTTATCTTTTTTTCAAAGAAAAAGGCAAACCATATATATATATATATATATATATATATATATATATATATATATAACTCTCTTATAATTTAGAGCATTGAAAGGGTTTTGACAATAGGTGAATTTTTTTGCATCTTTTTGTTCTCACAAATCTTCATTTTGGTTAGAAAAGGTCTCATTTTTAGTATCTTTAGCAACTATACAAAACGTTGGCATTTCTTAGTTAATATCATTACTAAAATATTCATAATAGTTCATAATACATTGAAAAATCTACACGGTATTAACAACAAGTATTACAAATTTTAAGAGGTACACAATAAAATGACTTACAAGATTCAAATTCCATTTGTGAGATTTGCAAAGTTGGATGTGTTTCACAAATGTTTTGGTAAAACATTGTTTGGCTTGACTCCAAGAAATGTTCAGGATACAGTGTGCGATCTCAATTGCCAATACTCAATTTTAAAAAATCATTTGCATTAAGTGATACTCTAGAGTTAGAGTGCCAAAATTGATGAATTTCCTCCTTAATGTTATCAATTATCTTCTTATAAACATATGGAAGCCTGTCACAAAAAGCCCATGTATCATTCAAAGAGGATCGTCAATTCTCACTTCTTGCAAGTGTTCTATCTGATGTTTTATGATTTATGTTGAAATCAATATAACATTATCTCATAAAACAAGTATTTCTCAAATGATGACTCACTAACAAGGTTGTGATCATTTTACAAGTAGCTCTCTTATCTTTTTTTCAAAGAAAAAGGCAAAGCATATATATATATATATATATATATATATATATATATATATATATATAAGTTAGAAAAGGTCTCATTTTTAGTATCTTTAGCAACTGTACAAAACTTTGGCATTGCTTGGTTAATATCATTACTAAAATAATCATTGAAAATTTGTGTAACCCACAATCGAATGGTTCATGTTGACCTCTTTCCTTCAAATTTTTCTATAATGTTTTCATCAATTTCAAGTAGTCATTTTGGGGTTCTTGAAGGTATTGGATTTGCAATTTGTTTTTCTTCCACAAAAAGGGCTTCAATGTAATTTGGTGATACATAACATTTAATTGTTTCATAATTTTCAATGTTATCAGTGTTTTTGTTTTGAATGTTATCAATGTTATCAACATTTTCATTTTAAATGTCAACTCCAACACTTTCATTTTAAATGTCAACTCCAATATTTTTATTTTCAATGTCAACATTTTCATATTTAATATGATGTTCAACATGTTTAATATCAATTTCAATATTTTGATTTCAATATCATGCTCAATGTTTTCAAAATCAATTTTGACATTTTTATTTTCAATTTCAATATCATGTTCAACATTTTCATATTCAATTTTGTCTTCGCTTGAAATAACATTTACAAGTAGAGAAAAGGCCCCACCTTTACCAATATTCGACATACCTTGTCTTCTCTTCCTATGATTTTATTTTTTTCTCTATATGCTTCAATTTTCTCTATTGTGAGTTTTCTCTTTCCTTTTTATTTATGACAATTTCCGCTCCTCATTATACCTATAAAAAGATGCTGAATTTTGATTGATAAAAATAATTTTGTGTCAAAGTGTGCACCAAAACCTAATTTTTATTTGTAACCTATGTTTCTCAACTACAAAAGGAATACGGGGACTGTTGGAAATGCCCAAAATGACCCATTGTCCTTTTTTGTATGGCTAACTAAATATATATCACTTAGGAACGAATATCAATTTGGATAGATACCAGTTACCATCTAATATTTGTTCATTGTCAGTAATAAAGGTTATTTTCGGTAGAGTTACTATTTTTAGCAAGGTTAATATTTGTAGTAAGTTGTCAATTTTGTACAAAAATATTACACAGGCCTTCGAAATAGTGAAATGGAGCTAATGACGAAGGAATTATCCAATATCTTGTGACATTTGGGAGATAAAACAATAAAAATTTCAAATGCATTTTTTAGGGCCTTAGAAGCCTTAGATTAGGCCAAAAAGTGTAGATCTTATATATTTGATAGAAGCATGGTGTAGATCTCTTTGAGATATTTATGATGATGTATTATAATTGAAATATAATGGTTAGATTAAAAAATATGACCTCCAAAAGTTGTGCTACTTTAGGAGGAAAAAATAAAATTCTTGAATACTCAATTGAGACCCAAAACCCATTTTAGACATATTCTCATCATATTCCAATATAGGAAAATGATATAAAAGTGTTTGACATAAAAAATGTGGGATTTGCATTTTTTGAAACATTCTAGGGTAGCTAAAATTCCCAATATAAAGAAGACAAATAGGGGTTGCAAGGTAAAGATTTGGTAGTGCAGATTGTGGCTATGTATTGTAGATTATTGTAATAGGAATGCACATGTGGCTATATGGTGGAGGAGCACCTTAAGGTATTGTGAGGATCTTCAAACATTTTGGCTTGTAGGTGGTTCTAGCCAACCACCAAGGTAATAAGGAATAAGGATAAAGTCCCATGTTAGTGCTGTGTGAGTGTGTAAGTAGGAGTAGTTAGAGTCATGTCTTTATTTTGATCAAATAGGCTATATGGCTTAGGTCCTAGGAAAGTCAAAGATGGTCAAAATTTGACCAAGACTCCAAAATGGAGTGGCACTTGAAATTTTGAAGTTTTTAAATGTTTGAGGATCCAATGGAATGAGTTTGGGTTGAGTTGTGCATGTGAGGGTAAGTGAAAGTCAATATTGAAAAAGATGTAAAGTTGCTCATGACAACTTTGCACCTTTGCAAAGTTGGCATTGACAACATTTCCTAAAATCTAGGAAATACCTTTAATGGTGTTCAAGTCCTAACCTTAGGGTCTGAACATGAGGAGATAACCTATATAAGGTCAATTAAACCCTAATCTAAGGGTTGGTTCTCACATTGTACGAATTGAGCTTTGGAAAGAACAAGAAACTAATTGTAATTGAAACAGAGTCATCATCCAGACCTTGAATGGAATGAATTAATGCACTGAGACTTTGTGTTTTGTTATGTATTCATTCTTTATGGAGCTAAGTTGGTAGTTTGGCACTTTTTTTTTCAATTTGTAAATTCTTTTAGTTTTACTTGTTCATTGTCTTGTTCTAAACCAGTCTTGTAAATATGAGTCCCACTTGAGTTCTTGTGGTTGGAAAACTATAGCCACTTGGAATAAAGTAGGGGACTATGTAAGTAGTGTAAATATGCATTTTAGGGTCTGTGTGTGCAGGGGAACTAATTTTTCCATCAATCCCTAGGCGAGTACAAAGGTATTCTGGCTAGGAGCTTGTATAAAATAGTAGCATGAAAACTTGCTAGATGGATTGAATTGTGCCAATCAATGGTTGGAGCATGTAGGGGCATGTGTCCTTGATAAGTGACTACAAGGAGAAGAGAGGTGGAGTTGTTTAGAGCACCTATTGAAAGCAAAAAAACCCAGACTAGTTCACATGCCCTATAAACCCATGAAAATAGGGGTTTAATAGAAGTCCTATGTACGGATTGTTTGAAGACCTAAAACCTAGGAAATCCTTGAGCCTAGGGTGGTCTTAGAAAGGATCCATGGTTAGTTCAGTGGATTGTTAAGGGGAGTTTGAGGAAATTAAAAAATTCAATTTTCTTGGAGGCCAAATTGGCTAAAAAGGCTACAAGGCCTAAAAACTTGAAAAGCAAGAACTCGACCAGAAATCTTTGAAAATATCCATCCAAGTGGATCAAAATTGGTTGTAAGAAAAGGGAAACCAGTGAATACACCCTTACCTATTGTCCAAGAGTTGTATGGAGCAAGAAAGCATGAGTGAGCCAAGGAGTGCTTAGTTAAATATAGAAGGAATTTAAGGGAGTTTGAAGTTGTTGGAGAGGTCTAAAGGAGGTAGAGAAACCTTAGTAGTATCCTCTAGGTAGGGTAGAGTGAATTACCCTAGAAAGACCAAAGAGAGGGTCTTAAGAACAGAAAGGGTGCTCTTGAGTGATTAGATCTCCCCATCAAAGTGGTATCAGATCCATTGAAAGGCTTAGGAAGTGGATAATGTATGACAGAAGGAAGTGAATCCATTGGAGAAAGAACCATATTGACCAATGCCGAATTGGCAAGGGACTTGTCAGAGCAACAAGTCAAGAATAGACTTCTAGAAAAAGCTATGGAGGTTATGACGCAAAAGCTAGCAGAAGTTGTAGAGACTGTAAGCAAGAAGAAAGAACAGATAGGAGAAGATACAGATAAAGGAAAGAGTCAAGTTGAAGAAGAGGCAAAACTAGAACCAGACCCTCAATTACCCGAGGAACCTTTCCTCAAAGCCCTCAAAGAATTAAGTGGTAAGGCATTAGAAGGCATTCCAGTGTTCTCTGGCAAAATGGATGCAGAATTGGTGATGGAGTGGATTGAGGGTATGGAAAACAACTTTGAGTATGATGGTATCACAAAGGTACAAAAGGTGAAGATAACCAAATCAAGGCTAAGAGGACAGGCATTAACTTGGTGGAAGTTCTTGCAAGAGGAAAGAGAAAGAGAAGGGAAGAAGCCAATAGCTAATTGGAAAGCTATGATAGCTAAGGTGAAGGAAAACTATCTACTAGAGGATTATGATATCCAACTACACAAAAGGAAATAGAATCTCAAACATAAAGATTTAGACGTGGCATCCTACACTGAAGAATTCCAAAAACTATGCCTTAGGTCTAGAGCGCAAGAGGTAGAAATCATTAAAGTATCTAGGTATCTCAATGGCCTTAGGTGGAACATTCAAGAAGATTTGATCCTCTTTACCTTAAATTCTATCCATGGGTGTTTTCAAATGGCCCTTAAGGTGGAAGAGAAACTTAGAAAGAAGCAAGATTCCAACTCTAGGGGAAGAGGAAGAGGTAGAGACTCTAGAGGAGGACATAGAGGTGGTTCTAGTGGAAGGGGAAATGACACCATAAGCCAAGGAGAGTCTAAGTTTGTTGAACAAAACCATGAGTCAAACAATAGAGGAGGATATGGAAGAGGAAAAGGTTTTCACAGTGGTGGAAGAGGCAGATCAGGTGTTTTTGGAAGAAGCTCACATTTTGCTTCAATGAAGTGTTATAATTGTGGCCAAATGGGTCACCCTACCTATAGGTGCTCGAATAAGCCAACATCTTCACAAGGTGAAAATAATATTGCATATGCGCAAGAAGAAGACATGACCAAATAGTATAAGATAAGTTTGGATTCTAAAAAGGGAGAGAACCTCATGCTTAGGAGGATTTTGATCAAAGAACCTACAAGGGATGAACACAAACAAATAAGGGCTCTTTTTAGGGTCAAGTGTAAGATTCTTGGCAAAGTGTGTAGGGTCATAATAGACTCTAGATCTCCTGATAATGTGATCTTAGAGGAAGAAATACAAAAGCTCAAATTGACTAAGATACCTCATGTGTGTCCTTATAAAGTAACTTTGTTGAATAAGGGAAAAAATACACTAGTTAATGAACAAGTGTGGCTTGATTTCACCGTAGGCAAGTATCAAGACAAGATACTTTGTGATGTGCTACCAATGGATGCATGCCATATGTTGTTAGGAAGAGCATGACAATATGACAGGGAGGCAGTCCACCATGGAAAGGAGAATAAGTACTCATTCAAGAAGAATGGAGTGACTTATAAGATACAGTCTTTGATAGAGGAAGAAACAGTGGAGAAGATGGATTCCAATACTCTTCTAATGAGTGGGAAAAAATTCCTAAAAGACATGAAGGAGGAAGAAGGAATTGGTTATGCAATTTTGGTGAAACCAAAAGAGGATGAGACACCCAAACAAGCATCCATGCCTGCAGAAGTCAAACAATTGTTAGATCAGTTCCAAGACATCATATGTGAAGGAACACTAGATACACTACCTTCGAGAAGAGATATCAGTCATCAAATTGACTTTGTGCCAGGGGCATCATTGCCTAATAAAGCTGCATACAAGATGACACCAGATCAAAACAAAGAGATTGCAAGGCAAGTGCAAGAGTTGTTGGACCAAGGTCTGATAAGAAAGAGCATCATTCCATGTGTTTTCCTAGTGGTTTTGGCTCCTAAGAAGGGAGGTAAGTGGAGAATGTGTACTGAATCTAGGGCAATAAATAGGATGACAATTAGGTATAGATTTACAATTCCTAGAATAGAAGACTTAATGGATTTCTTAGGGGGTGCTAAGTACTTCTCAAATATTGATCTTAAAAGTGGATATTATTAGATTAGGATGAAAGAGGGTGATGAGTGGAAGTAATCTTTTAAAACCACATAGGGGTTATATGAGTGGTTAGTAATGCCATTTGGGCTTACAAATGCATGTAGTACTTTATCAGGATCATGAAAAAAGTCCTAAAGGATTACATAGGGGTATTTGTGGTAGTATACCTAGATGATATACTAATCTTTAGAAAAACAAAAGAAGATCACATGAAGCACCTAGAACTTGTGTTGAAAAGACTACAAGAACAGAAGCTCACCATAAATCTTGAAAAGAGTGAGTTTATGAAACAAAAACTAGTCTATCTAGGATTTGTAGTATCCCAAGGTGACTTGAAGATGGATAAGAGCAAAGTTGAAGCTATTTTGAGTTTGCCTACTCCTAAGATAGGGACTGAAGTGAGAAGCTTCCATAGGTTGGCCCAATTATATAGGAATTTTGTGAAATTTGTGCACCTGTCCTAGATACCATTAAAGGTGGTGTCAAGACAAAGTTCATATGGACCAAGGAAGCCAATGAGGGGTTTTAAAGATTGAAGAAGGAAGTGGCTACCCAACCTATACTGGTGTTGCCAATTTTTGATAAGTTATTCATTGTGGAATGTGATGCTAGAAACATAGCAGTGGGGGCAATCCTAAGTCAGGAAGGAAGACCAATAGCCTTCTTTAGTGAAAGGATAAATGAAGCAAATTCTAGGTATTCATTCTATGATCTAGAGCTTTATGCATTGGTGAAATCTCTTAAGAAGTGGAGGCACTATTTGTTTCCAAAAGAATTTTTTGTATACACTAACAACCAGGCCTTAAGCTACATAAACACACAAGAGAAGCTTAGTTTGAGGCATATAAAGTGGATGGATTTTCTGCAATCATACACCTTTATAACCAAGCACAAGAAGGGGGTCAATAAAAAGGTTGTAGATGCACTTAGTAGGAGTTTTCTATTGTTCAAGAGATACAGTTACAAAGCACAGGGGTTGAAGGATTCAATGATATTTATGAAGGAGATTCAAATTTATTAGAGATCTACAAGGTATGTAATGATTTTGAATTCACTTTCATAGTGAGTATGCATACTATACTTTACAGAATGACTTATTGTTTAAAGGGAAACAACTATGTGTTCCAAGGGGTTCTATGAGGGAGAACCTCATCCATAAGAAGCACAATGGTAGCTTAAGTGGACACTTTGGGTTAAATAAGACCCTAGACCTAGTGGAGAGATTCTATTGGTGGCCTAAAATGCAGAAAGATATAAGGAGATATGTTGAGCAATGTGGAGTATGTCAAAAGGCAAAGGGGACATCAACAAATGAAGGTCTTTATCAGCCATTTCCCATCCCAAATAGGCCATGGGAGTGCATAACTATGGATTTCATAGTAGGGCTACTTAGGACACCAACTGGTTTGGACAGTGTGTTTGTGGTAGTAGACAGATTCGGTAAGATGAGTCATTTTGTCCCTTGTAAAACCACACATGATGCTAGTCACATAAACCATCTTTTCTTCAAGGAGATAGTGAGGATACATGGTTTACCAATGAGCATAGTTGCAGATAGAGATGTGAAATTTATGGGACACTTTTGGAAGACCCTATAGAGGAGACTAGGTACTAATTTGGCTCACAGTTCTGCATATCATCCTCAAATGGATGGGCAGACAGAGGTAATAAATAGGGTACTTGGTAATTTGTTAAGATGTTTGACTAAAGAGTATGGACAAGGATGGGAACAAGTTATTCCACAGGAATAATTTGCCTATAATGATAGCACAAACAAGACTACTGGTAAGAGTCCATTTGAAATTGTATATGGATTACATCCAAGAGGTGTTCTTGATCTTAGAGACTTGAAAGGATATAAGGGGATCAATGAACATGAAGATGATTTTGCTCAGTCAGTGAGAGAGGTTCATGAGCAAGTGCAGAATACATTATTAGAGGCTGATAAGAAGTTGAAAGCTAAGAAGGATGAAGGGAGATGAGACTTACAATTTTAGGTAGGAGACTTGGTGATGGTATTTTTGAACAAGGCTAGGCTATAGAAGGGTATACCAAGAAAACTATAGATGAAGAGGATTGGACCATGTAAGGTGTTAACTAAGTATGGCTGCAATGCCTACAAGATAGATCTACCCAAGGATATGTCCATTTCTCCCATTTTCAATGTGAAGGACTTGATTAAGTACAAGGGGCCATAAATTGATGAGGGAAAGTATAGTACAAAGGTGACTAAGGAAGTGGAAGAACTCAAAGTACCTGTCTAAGTTAAACCACAAGTGGAGAAGATTTTGGATTCAAGAGTGAAGAAGAAAACAAGGAACACAATCTACATGGAACACTTAGTGAAATGGGAACACCAAACTGAGTCAGAGGCTACTTGGATAGCAGAAGGAGACTTTAGGAAGCATGGGATAAGCATGGAGTTCATCACACCTAAGGTACCTTGAATTTCTTGGTGCAGGGGGAGAATGGTGCAGGAACACCTTAAGGTCTTATGAAGATCTTCAAACATTTTGGCTTGTAGGTGGTTCTAGCAAACCACCAAGGTAATAAGGACTAAGGATAAAGTACCATGTTAGTGTGGTGTGAGTATGTAAATAGGATTAGTTAGAGTCATGTCTTTGTTTTGATCAAATAAGCTATAGGGCTTAGGTCCTAGGAAAGTCAAAGATGGTCAAACTTTGACCAAGACTCCAAAATGGAGTGGTACTTGAAATTTTGATGTTTTTAAATGTTTGAGGATCTAATGGAATGAGTTTGGGTCAATTTGTGCATGTGAGGGTAAGTGAAAGTCAATATTGCAAAAGATGTAAAGTTGCTCATGACAACTTTGCAACTTTGCAAAGTTGTCATTGACAACATTTCCTAAAATCTAAGAAATAGATTTAATGGTGTCAAAGTCCCAAACTTAGGGTCTGAACATGAGGGGATAACCTATATAAGTTCAAACAAACTCTAATCTAAGGGTTGGTCCTCACATTGTATGGATTGAGCTTTGGAAAGGACAAGAAACTGACTGTAATTAAAACAAAGCCATCATCCAGACCTTGAATGTATTGAATGGAATGAATTAATGCACTAATAATTTGTGTTTTGTTATGTATTTGTTCTTTGTGGAGCTAAGTTGGTAGTTTGGCACTTGTGTTGTTCATTTTGTAAATTATTTTAGTTTTACTGGTTCATTGTCTTGTTTTGAACCAGTAATGTAAATATGAGTCCCACTTGAGTTCCCATTGTTGGAAAACTATGGCCACTTGGAATCAAGTAGGGGACTATACAAGTAGTGTAAATATGCATTTTAGGGTCTGTGTGTGCAGGGGGAATAATTTTTCCATCAAGCCCTAGGTGAGTACAAAGGTATTCTGGCTAGGAGCTTGTACAGAATAGTAGGATGAAAAATTTCTAGATGGATTGGTTTGTGCCAATAAATAGTTGGAGCATGTAGGGGCATGTGTCCTTGATAAGTGACTACAAGGAGAAGAGAGGTGGAGTTTTTTAGAGCACCTATTGAAAGAAAAGAACCTAGACTGGTTCACATGCCCTAGAGACCCATGAAAATAGGGGTTTGATAGAAGTCCTATGTACGAACAGTTTGAAGACCTAAAACCTAGGGAATCCTTGAGCATAGGGTGGTATTAGAAAGGATCCACAGTTAGTTCAGTGGATTCTTAAGGGAAGTTTGAGGAAATTTAAGAATTCAGTTTTCTTGGAGGCCTAATTGGCTAAAAAGGCTACAAGGCCTAAAAACTTGAAAAGCAAGAACTCAACTAGAAATATTTGAAAGTATCCATCCAAGTGGATCAAAATTGGTTGTAAGAAAAGGTAAACCAATGAATACACCTTTACCTATTGTCCAAGAGTAGTATGGAGCAAGAAAGCATGAGTGAGCCAAGGAGTGCTTAGTAGAATGGAGGACTTGAAGGGAGTTTGAAGTTGTTGGAGAGGTCTAAAGGAGGTAGAGGAACTTTAGTATTATCCTCTAAGTAGGGTAGAGTGAATTAACCTAGAAAGACCAAAGAGAGGGTCTTAAAAAGAGCAAGAGTTCTCTTGAGTGATTAGATCTCCCCATCACTATATCAAGTTATTTCTAAAATATTGTAATGTCATTTCATTGAAGATAATAGAGAGAAAATGTTTTTGTTCTTGCAGTTTTCTATTTATTTCTCTATTGTGTGGTGTTTGTTTGGGTGTGTAAGGGGAGTACCCTTCATCAAAATTTAGTACTACTACATTGAAATTTTAAAATTTCACCACATAGATTTATTTTTTCCCAGACAATAACTAGTAGCTTAGAATCTACATTCTTGAATTGTTAAAAAATTGTGTCTTACAAAATTTGATTGATAAAAAGAATTTTGTGTCAAAGTGTGCACCAAAACCTAGCTATCCAATATATTGTAGCATTTTGGAGATATTCAAATTTTATAGGAAATTTCTCCAATAAAAACTTCAAATAAAATTTTGAGGGCCTTAGAAGCCTTTGATTAGGCCAAAAAGTGTAGATCTTACAGATCTGATAGAAGTGTAGTGTAGATATCTTTGAGAGCTTTCTGACGATGAATGATTATTGAAAATTCAATGGGCAGATTAAAATATACGGCCTCCAAAATTTAAGCTACTTTAGGAGGAAAAAAAAAAGAATTCTTGAAATGCTCCAGCGAGACCCAAAACCCATTTTGAGCATATTCTCGACATATTCCAATATAGGAAAAATGATATAAAATTGGTTGGCCTCAAAAAAAGGGGGAGTTTCATTTTTTAGAACATTCTAGGGCAGCTAAACTTCCCAATATAAAGAATACAAATGGGGATTACAAGGGAGAGTTTTGGTAGTGCAAAGTGTGGCTCTAGCTTGCAAATTATTGTAATAGGAAGGCGCATGTGGCTATAACAAGTTATTTCTAGAATATTGTAATGTCATTTCATTGAAGATAATAGAAATCAAGCATTTCTTTTCTAGCAATTTTCTATTTATTTCTTTGTTGTGTGGTGTTTGTTTGGGTGTGTAAGGGGAGTACCCTTCATCAAAAGTTTGTACTACTGCATTGAAATTTTAAAATTTTACCCAATATATATATTTTTCTAGAAAACAACTAGTAGCTTAAAAACCACATTCTTGATTTGGTAAAAATATTATTCTTAAAAAAAAAAATTGATAAAAAGAATCTTGTGTCAAAGTGTGCACCAAAACCCAACTTTTGTCTGTAACCCATGTTTCTCAACTACAAAAGGAATATGGGGACTGTTTGAAATGCCCAAAATGACTCATTGTCCTTTTTTGTATGGCTAACTAAACAAATGTCATATCAGTTAGGAATGAATTTTAATTTGGAACATATATCAATTACCATATGATGTTTATTCATTGTCAGTAATAAGGGTTATTTTTGGTAGAGATTATTTTTGGAAAGGTTACTATTTTTAGTAAGTTGTTAGTTTTGCACGAAAATCTTACATAGGCTTCCGAAATAGTGAAATGGAGATAATGGCAAAGGAATTATCCAATATCTTGTGGCATTTAGGAGATATTCAAATTTTATAGGAAATTTATCCAATAAAAACTTCAAATGCATTTTTGAGGGCCTTAGAAACCTCATATTAGGCCAAAAAGTGTAGATCTTATAGATCTTATAGAAGCATGGTGTAGATCTCTTTGAGAGCTTTATGAAAATGTATGATAATTGAAAATCTAACGGCCAGATTAAAAAATATGGCCTCCAAAACTTGTGATACTTTAGGAGGAAAAAATAAAAAATCTTGAAATACTCCAGTGAGACCCAAAACCCATTTTGGGCATATTCTCATCATATTCCAATATAGGAAAAAGGATATAAAAAGGGTCATATTCAAAAGGGGGGGGGTGCGTTTTCCAGAACATAAGCAAGCATTTATCTTCTTGTAATTTTCTATTTATTTCTCTATTGTGTAGTGTTTGTTTGGGTGTGTAAGGGGAGTACCCTTCATCAACATTTAGTACTACTATGTATTGAAATTTTAAAATTCCACCAAATAGATTTTTTTTCCAGACAACAACTAGTAGCTTAGAAACTACATTCTTGATTTTCTAAGAAAATGTTTTTACATGCTTTTGAAATTATGTTGATAACCAATTAAAAGTTTCATGCCAAGTTGCTTAACTCTTATTTTTTTTCCTGGATTTTCATTGCTAATTAAGGGCCTAGTTTGGCCCCTCACGATCCTCCATATACCTTAATATCAAGTTTTAAGGTTTATTGTATAATGTTTACGGTTTATAGTTGATGATGGAGGTCTCTCTCTCTCTCTCTCTCTATAAAGTATTCATTGTTTAGGATTTAGAATTTAGATTTTAATATCTATGATCGAGGGTTTAACATTGAAGATTTAGAGATTATTTTTAAGTTTTAGTGATAAATTAATAATGCTGGGTTTAAGGTTTAGCATATAGTTTTTAGGGCTTAAGGCTTAGGGTTTATGATAGAGGGCTCAATATTGAGGGTTTATGGATTAACTTTAATTTTGAAGGCTATAGTGCTAAAAATGATTAATGTTATATTTTAGGGTTTAGAGCCTTAGGTTTACTATTTATGATTTAGGGTTTAAGGTATAGAGTTTAGGGTCTAGATCCTAGGGTTTAAGATTTATGTTTTATGGTTAAGGGTCTACTTCCCTCTCTCTACCTCCCGCTCCCCACCCTTTGAGCTCTCCCTCCCCCCCTCTCTCTATCTTCCTCTCTTTCTCTCTCTAACTTATTCATGGTTTTGGTTTTAGGGCCTATGGTATAGGGTTTAGAGTTTAGCATATATTGTTTAAGGTTTAGGGCCTCTCTACCTATCCCTCCCTCCCTTCCACCTCTCTCTCTCTCTAAATGTGTGTGTGTGTGTGTCTTTCCCTCCTTATCTCCCTTCCTCCCTCCCCCACTCTCTCTTTCTATCTCTCTTTGTTGGACTCTCCCCATCTATTCCTAATTGGAATTATCCATGTATGTTATAACACAATCATGTTATAACATGCTGACATTTTAAGGAGATATAAAAAGGTAAAATGACATGGGGTCCCCTTGATTTACGACTCACATGGTTTGTTCTTTTTTTCATTTTACACATTATCTAACAAATAATCACTTTTCTATGGTGTTAAAGATATATCAATAATTATTTGCATATTCCAACACCTTTTTTTGTTTTTCAATGTAGAGGTAAATCACACACGATTTTAGGTCAAATTTTATTCTATAAATTAATATTTTCATGTTTTAGTGTTGGAATGTTAATTACCATGTTTTTAAATTGAATTTGATAATATAGAATCATTAGTTTCTATTTTACTAATTCTATTAAATTGATATAGAATTGAACATTGAGTAGAAATAAAGTTGGCAAAAAGCTCTAATTTTTAAGGCATGTGAAGCCAAAAATGAAGAAAACATTATTGTGCAATTGGTGAAATCAAATTATCAAAGTTTAATGTATGTTCTCTTTGTCTTTCTACATTTTGTGTATGGCATCTTGTCAACATAGCTCATGTGCTATAAATCTTACCATTCCTAGTGATAAATGTATTGATTTAGGATTTGCCTATTTCTAATGAGTATTATATATTTCTAAGACTTATGTTATTCACCTTTGTTCTTTTACTAGTGATATACTTGTACCCTATACATACATTAGAAGAGATACACATAATTGACTTCTCCAACATTACTCTATACTAATGTTAGTAAGAAAAATGATGAACACAAATTAAACTTCTAAGTTCTAAGTACTTTTTTGCATGTTGTGTTTATACCCTAGACCCATTTATACAAAGGGCACATGGAGTTGATTAGGATAGAGCATACTTATTTAACTGAACATGAAAGTATAACACAACATAGCCTATATGGAATTATCCTATATTGTTATTATTATCAAGGTCAATTGAGTACAATTTTTCATCCTTATTTCTCTTATTACATCACATACATTTATCCTTTATATCTTATATATACTCATTCATTCTCATATATACATGTTCATTTATCTATATACATTATGTTGTTGATATTAAAAATAATGATACTAGGGTGTTGACCCTTTTATGTACAAAAACATTCCTATCTAGGCAACCATATAGGTCAACAAACCATTGACAATAGACTAACAACACATACAAGTCTTAATAATAGTTAAGAGTATAGCAACTAACAGCAAAGTAAAGTCTTAAATGAAAATAACAAAAAACACCTAAAAACTGAAAGTAAGAGGCTAGCCAAAAAAAGTTGTATTAAAAAATAATAATCTATTGCTTATTTGATGGTTTAAATAAATAAAATTCAAGATTATAAAATATTTCCCACCTTCAAGGACAACTACAACTTTCTAATGATTAGCAAATGATAATATCATGTCAAGTTGACATTATTAGGGCCTTTATGTATTTTTTTTCTTTGAGGCATTAAACATTAACTTTTAAACTCTCGATTGGGTCAAAATATTTTTATATTTTCAAGTGCTATCTTATGTATTGTACTAGCAAAAATCACCTAAATTCAAGTGATCACAAAAGACCACTCTTGATAATAAAAAGATATTTTAGAGCACAATAGATTTACAATACCATATTTTGTTAAAGAAATGAAATTGTTTTTAACTTCACTTGAATATATATTACATTAAATATGCAAACTCCATGAATACACATGAAAGAAAAATAGATGTACATACTATAATTTTATGAAATAAAAAACAATTTCTCTTCATTTCATATAAATAGAATAATTTAAACCATACTTGTTATCTATCTTTGAACATAATCTGGTTGTCTTAAACCCCAAAAGTGCACTCTTAAATGAATATCTATATCTTTTAGATGAGAGAACTCATTCAAATATAAGCTCTTAGAAATGATTATAATGTTCATAGAAAAAACATGGAGCTTGCCACTTTCTTTCTCCATAAAAATATCACAAATATTGAAAATTGTGAACATTATAAAAAAATTTGGATCTTCTTGTGATTTGATTTTGAACATCATATTTTTATATAATTCACTTTCAAATTGTACAAATAGAGAAATCATATTTTTCTAGATTCTCTATAGGGAACTTATTAGGTGTTTGAAAATAATAAAAATAAATGTGACAAAGGAGGGTGATGTGTAGGATATAAGAAAACATAAATGGAGATGTCATCGACCAATGCAATAAGTTGCATAATAATTTTGGATGGTAGCATTTGAAATAAATTTATTGCACAGGTAGAGACAATTATAACATATGCCATCTGTAATAAAGATGAGAGACAATGAATAGAGATGATGGAGAGATATTGAAAGCACCATCCCATGACTTGTTTATGATATTCCACCAATCCTTTTCGTAAACCACATCTAAACCTTGGCATTGACAAAACATGACAAAAAAGCGAGCATCCTTAGATAGGTCCTCCACTTGCTCTCATTTACTATGCTTTCATTGTTTTAAAAGAATGGTCTAATCTAGGTACATGAATAGTTGTCAATTTTTTTTGTCTCATGTCAGAATAGGTTTGTTGTAGTTAAGAGAAAAATAGTTTCTAATGTCATTTCACATGATGGATAATTATAGCAATCATACATCCTAAGTCAACCTAGAAGTGGAAAACTTATGCTCTTGAAAGAGAGGTCACAAGTTAGATCAACACAATTATAACATATGACATTTGTAATAAGGAGGAGAGATAATGATTAGAGACGGTAGGGAGAACTCAAAAGCACCATCCCATGACTTGTCTATGATATTCAACCAATCCTTATCCTAAACCACATCTAAACCTTAGGATTGCAAAACCATGACAAAAAAAGAGCATCTTTAGATAGGTCCTCCACTTGCTCTAATTTACTATGTTTTCATTGTTTAAAAATAATGGTCTAATCTAGGCACATGAATAGTTAACTTTTTTTGTCTTATGTCACAATAATAATTTGTAGTCGAGACAAAAATAATTTTAAATGTCATTTCATATGATAGCTAACTATAGCAATCATACAAGTGTTAGAGTTGAGATGAAAACAATCATACAATTGATCTTTAAAAATGACGAATTGAAATTAAATGAAAATTAATAAATATGAAAATAAAATAATCTTTTCATTCAACAAGTGTTGGAGTTGAGATGGAAAAAATCATACAATTGATCTTTGAAAATGATGAATTTAAATTAGAAGAAAATTTAGAAAAACGAAAATAAAATAGTCTTTTCATTCAACATAGATCAATAAGATATGAAAAGCGAAATTTTGCCTAAAACTTTTATCCTCCACCATAAAATAGTAAGGGCCCACCCAATTACACACAACTATAATTCCTATTTTCAAGATTGATCCCCCCTCCACATGGGAAAGGGCCTCTAGAGCTATAGTGGATAGTGAAAAGATTGTTGATAGTGAAAAGATTATGAAAGTTATTTAAAAAAATTGATATGATGGACTAATTGACTATGAGAAAAATAACCCATTTTACTAATTTTTTATAATAATAATAAAAAGATTGTGAAAGTTATTAAAAAAAAATGATATGATGGACTAATTGACTTAATTCTCCTTTAGATCAATTAGTAGAATAAATCAATACCAAGGACTAACAAGGCAAATATTATTTACTTTAAAACACACAAAACTTCATTTTGATTTTAAATAAAATACATTCAGTAAGACCAGCCACTATTGCGAAGCCCTTCATCCATCTTTCTCGAAATGCTGTAATTTAATCATTCTACTTTTCCGCAAATAAAACACTTAGCGTAAGACCAGGCGCTATGGCAGACCGAATGGAACCAAAATAAACCCAAATTGTGTCAGGAATACAGAAATTGATCTATTAAATGCCAATTTGTACTACTCCCAGGCCTTACACAGTTGATGCATCGATAAAAACGGCGCCTGAGGCAGCGTACGGCGCATATCTTTTCCAAATCGGAGCCAAGATAAAGTCACGTTTGTGTCACGGAAAGCAAAGGCTGCAAATTTATCCAGAAAAGGATTCAAACACAAGACCAACTGCTTTTGCAGATTGCATCACCAATGGACCGAAATGGAGCCAAGGCGATTAAATCTAAAATATCTGCTAATTTATCTCCGCATGCATAGAGCATATCCTTACGATCTCCACGTTTTATGCATATGCACGGTGTACCTCCGCTTGTTAGCCACTTGCTGCTCTTTTGTTAGCCACCTGACAATGCATGCGGTCCACAAAAATTCTGTTATTTTCCTGCAAAATGTAGAAATCATAAATAGTCGCGTTTTACTATGGTTGGAAATTCGGGTCCACCAAAATTCGAGCCAATCAAAATGAAAAAAGCCCCTTCTCGATAATTCTTTATTAAAATTTTAACATTTCCAATGTTTCAAATTTTTTACTGTGCAATTTTATGAAAAGACATCGAATCGTGATTCCTGGAAATACAGAAAGAAACTAACGGCTAGGGTCGGTATAAAAATTCTGTCGCATATTTATGCTGATCAACCGTTCATGAACACATTAAATTTCTGTTATTAACCGCAATTTGTTCGAGTTAATTAAATTTAAATTTAAAATCTCATGGTAAGAAGCGTTGTCGCGAGCAGACTTCTGAAAAGAAATGCAGCGGTAAAAGCACAAAATGCAGTGAACTGAAAAAAAATCTACTGTACTATTTGTTGGCAGTGCCGAAGACAAAATGCACTGTAGGTACTCATCGTTTTGAGAGGACATGCGGGCGCAAACAAGGCACAAGGTGGTTTACGAATATTTGTGGAAGCTTTTGTATTTATTGCATTCTTGGCTTTCATGTGGAGGTGATTATTATCAGAAATGGCGGTGGGTGCACAGAGCAATTCAATCAAGTTTTGCATGATATTCGTATTGCTATGCACATTACAGGTTCAAGGGTCAGATTCAGGTATGCATTTCATATTGTTTGAAAAATTTATTTTGCATTCGTAGGGTCAGATTCAGGTACCCATTTCACATTTTTCAAATAATTTACTATTTTTTTTAAATTTATTTATTTATTTTAAGTTTTGGTGTGGCGGTGTTGGTTATTTCGTCTTCATCAGCTTAACTTGAATATTTTATGTAAGATTCGGCAATCTTAAGCTTACTTCTTATGGGCTTTCAGCAACTTTAAAACTTCCCAAAGTGTTAGATAGCAGGCTGTATTTCGCTTAATTTTGAAAATTAAGCTTCCATTCTTTATTGAACATTTTTGTTCTCATTTCTTGGTTTTCTGAATGACTCTTGAACTCCAAGTTTAAAATACTAATTCTAAATCTTATTAATTCTGGAAGCCTGAACATGGCTTTCTTTCTCTCTTTTTCTGAGGATTTCATTGTTCTACTGTCATGTGAAGGGTCAGATTCAGGTATGCTTTTCATATTGTTCGAATAATTTATTTTTCTTTTATAAAATTAGATTCAGGTATGCACTTCTACGCGGTCAGATTCAGGTACCCATATCACATTTTTCAAATCATTTTCTCATTTTTTCTTAAATTTATATATTTATTTATAAATTTTGGTGTGGTGGTGGTGGTTGTTTCTTGTTCATCAGCGTAACCTGAATATTTTATTGAGGATTTGGCAAACTTAAGCTTACTTTTTATGGACTTTCAGCCATTTTAAAACTTCCCAAAATGTTAAATAGCAGGCTGTATTTTGCTTTATTTTGAAAATTAAGCTTCCAGTCTTTATTGAACATTTTTGTTCTCATTTGCTGGGTTTCTGAATGACTTTTGAACTAATTCAAAATCTATTAATTCTGGAAGCCTGAACATGACTCTCTTTCTTTCATTATCTGAGGATTTCATTGTTCTACTGTCATGTGAAGGGTCAGATTCAGGTATGCATTTCATATTGTTCCAATAATTTATTTTGCTTCTATAGGGTCAGATTCAGGTGTGCATTTCATATTGTTCAAATAATTTATTTTGCTTTATAGGGTCAGATTCAGGTACCCATCTCACATTTTTCAAATAATTTATTCATTCTTTCTTTAATTAATTAATTAATTTTAAGTTTTGCTGTCGTGGTGGTGGTTAATTCTTCTTTACCAGATTAACCTGAATATTTTATTTAAGATTTGGCAAACTTAAGCTTATTTCTCATGGACTTTCAGCAACTTTAAAACTTCCCAAAATGTCAGATATCAGGCTCTATTTCTCTTTATTTTGAAAATAAAGCTTCCATTCTTTATTGAACATTTTTGGTTTCATTTCCTGGTTTTCTGAATGACTTTTGAATGTGTTGGTAAACAGATTTGTCACTGTGAGATAACCTTCAAAATTGACCCTGTTTGCCCTATGAACAGTGACAATTGTACTCCCATCCATGAACTTGTGATCACCTCATCGCAAAATTCTGAACCCACATTCATATAGCTCCTATACAATTTCACTCGTGTCATTTACAACAAGTAACACCCAACTGACTGGTCCTATAATATTGTTGCCATTGGTACCTTTATTTGTATTCTTTCTCTATCACATATGACGAATTCTCATTCCCATGAAATTACATTAGGAACTTTGTCTCCATGAGTTTCGTGCATACTTTAGTTCTTCATATTAATAAATCTTTTCTCTTCCATGGCAAAACAATAGTGCTATTCCCATTCTCACTACTTTTATCATCTTACCCTTTTAGTTACTTGTGAATGTAACTCTTTGAAGAATGTAGCCTTGAAATGTTACAAAGGTTCTTTAATGAAATTGAATAGGACCAACTCCTACAAAAACTTGAAACATACAAAATAATTGCAATAGATGAAATATCATCATTGGTAATCTCCGCGATAACAAGTGGCACCTGTTGCTTTAATTTAGTGCAGCAAGGAAAATGCTTGGTAAAATACTGTTGAATCTGGTTTTACATTTGACAATTGCATAAGTCGAAAGTTTCTAAAGCCTTTTCCACAGATTCATTTCTTCGAGCATGTTGCAATCATTGCTTTTCTAAAGACTGTACTTTTATTTGATTCACTTTACACAGCTCACGTGCCTCATAGTGATATGTTGTTTCAAAGCTCCCACTCAACAACAACCTGCAATCATTTCATTTCATTCTTTGAGATTTTACATCTTTAGGGCATTCTGTAGAATAGTTGAAAGACATTGTCTGTCCATATCAACCGTGACATTCACATCTTCTTAAATGTTTCTAATGCTTTTTCAACAAATCAATTTTGCAAATACCATGCATGCTGTTACAGTCCCGTGAGTTGGCATCACTTTGAGGCATTCTGTCAAACAATTGGGCACGTCATCAACCAATCTCTTTTCTGGAAATCTGGCAATCATTTTGCACGGTGAAGATATGGCTTTTTTTTTGGCATTACATAGAAACAGTTCGAGCACCCTCTGCTCCCATGCTACCTATCGAGCATACACATTTGAACTGAGGCATTTTGTCAAACAGTTCACCTTGTCCATGATTCCACTGTTTATATGCTTGTACACCATTTGGAACAACTTTTATAACTCTGCACTTGAGATGTACGTGGCTTTGGAAGAATATAGCAAATAGTGGAACCTGACTTTACACTAGTCGCGTGCGCCTATTTGAAAGTTTCAAAGAGACTGATTTCAATGAACCCAAATTCTTTATAACTTGCAAATGCTGCATTTTATTCTTTGAATCGACATCCCTTTGAGGTAGCTGGTCAAACAATTTGGCGACTTTGGCTATGATTCCACATTTTATAATGTATGCCAGCAAGAGCATTACCAATTGTTATATCTGATAAGGAATCTTCTTGCCAAGTATGTTTTCACGGATGTACCTATCTTGTTTCAAAGTTCTTATCTAGCACAGGCATGCTGAATGCTGGCAAAGATTGTGGCATTTGGCTTCAAACCAGCCAATTTTACTTGCTCGAAAGGTTCCAAAGCCGTTTTTAACAAATGGGTTTCATAAAAATCCTGTAATCAGTCTTTTACATTAGATGACATTTCTTTCAGGCATTTTGTCAAACAATCGACGTGCATTTGCTGTTATCACTTCATTGTTACATATACGACAGATACGTATGCCAAAAAATCTGCTATCTTGGAAGCCTGTTGCTGTTCAAAAACCTCATGCTACAATAATATATTCCATGAGACTGGGTTTATTCGATGAATGTTGTCAAACAGACCAAGTACCATGAAGAATATCTATACGCTGCTCAAAAGTTTTTGCATTACCCAAGACACGGTGGATACAGGAAAGGCTATTTCTTTGAAGACTACTAAAGTCTCTTCACAAAACCATTATCTGCAGTTTCTTGCAATCATTAATTCCATGGAAGGTGTTTCTTTACTGCACTCTGTCAAACATTTTGAGCACCTTTCATATTTTGCATATATATATATATATATATATATATTCCAGAGCATTCACAAATTATTGCATTACATGAGAAGATATCCCTTTGAGCTGTTCTATTAAACTATTCATGAGCTTGGTTTGTGAATTCCACATTTGTCCACTCATGTATTTAGAAGAGCATTACCAAATGGTTTACCTGCCTCATATGTACTATAGGCCGCGAGCTTCCTCTATCCTGTCACACTGAATATGCAGGTTGACGAAGGGAAAAGAATCTTAAATACATTAGATGTAGCAGAGTTAATCTTTTCTCCTGCTGATTGTAATTTTCTTGAAAGTCGCTACATGGTAGTTACCAGCTTCTTGAAACAGAACTTTCAAAACCGAAATAATTAAGAAGTTAAGGTTCGGGGTTAGGAAATGCAAAAAGTTAAGGTTTTGACTACAAATATGCAAAAGTTAAGCCTTTGACCAAAAAGATGTGAAAGTTGGAGTAAGGGGTTAGAAAATGGGAAAAGTTAATGATTTGGAAAGATTCTTGCAAAAAGGTGGGGTTTGGAGTAAAAAACACAAAAAAGTTAGTGTTTGGAGTTAGGAAATGTGGAAAGTTAGGATTTTAAAATACTTTGACGCACAATAAGGCAAAAGGCTTAAAAATTTAAATTTTTTTGACCCGTTTAAGAATGAAGGCAACAGAATGCCAAGTTTAAAATACTTATTCAAAATCTATTAATTCTGGAAGCCTGAACATGACTTTCTTTCTTTCTTTTTCCGAGGATCTCTTTGTTCTACTGTCATGTGACTAGCTGTATAGCCTCAATCAAATTATCTATAATATGCCTTTTCTGTTCTTCTTAAAGCAGTCCGTTTCAACCATTCCAAAGGTTTTTATCTTACATCAGGATTCCTTTCAGAGGCTCATCTGCTCTAATTTTGTGCTCCATAAGCTCCAATAAACATAATTTATACTAAGTTCATACCGTATAGGATGATATTTGTTTTGCTATCTGCAGAAGGCGGGACATAAAGTCTTTATAATCTATTTGTGGCAGCCTGTATATGGTAATATTTTGGATAGTTTCTCTCCAAATATTTTGTGGTAATGTTGAATGACGACTCCTAGGAACCTTTAGCAGAGCTGGAAATTTAATATAACATTGGACCAGGCCCTTTAAATGTAGAGACGCCATTTTCTTCTTACAATGCTGCCTCTTATATTCCTTGTGCATTGGGTGTAGATTGATTGACACATTCCCATTTATTCTGTAGCTTGGTCACAAGGTCAGAAATTTGAACAATGTATATACTATATACTATCTTTAACCTTTTACATTTTAATTGCAATGCCTTTTATAATGTCCCCATTTTCAGGTTCTCTAGCAGTGCAGTTGTCATTGACTTTATGGGTTTGTGTCTGTATGTTCAGAGGGGTAATTTGATGTTACCATTGAGCTTAGATGATATAGAGGAGTCATTTGACACTTTTAGATGTTATTTCCAGCTTCCAATTTGTGATCCAAAATTCTTGGAGGGTGCGCCAATTTTTAGTAAGTCACCCAATTGGGTCTTTTTATCATCTTTTATCATCAGGATCACTTCTACGCAATTAGATTTCAACTTTCGATGCTCTTTGGCCATTTCCAATAATGTAATATTGAACTATATTTAATTATTTTCACTAAGGTTGTCTTTTTAATTAAATTTAATGATCAAGCACCTTAGTGTTATAGTTTGTTGGAAAGAGAATGGAAAGTTTTAAATGATGGGACACTTGAAAGTGACATTAAGTGCCAAAAATGTTTTAAAAGTAAACCAAATCACTTTTAGGAGTTTAAAGGTTTAGTAAATTAATAAAGTGATTTTAAAAGAAGTTTTGGGAAAGTTCCCTAAAACGCTTATAAAAAGGGGAACTGAGAGTTTTAGTATATTTAGTTTTTTATTTCCAATACTTCTCTCAGAGAAAACCTTGTATGGTTTTAGAGATTTGGACTTGGTCCATCTCAGTCTTTCTGAGGATGAAATCCCTTTTGAAGTAGACTAGCTATGGTAGTGAAACATCTACTATGACTGGTATATGTTGGAGATATCTTACAGCTATTCCAAAATGCATTTCTAGTTTGGTTATTCTGAGTGCTGTTCAATTTTTGGAGATATCTTACAGCTATTTCACAAAACATTTCTAGTTTTTTTTTTTTGAGTCTTGTTGATCTTCAAGAGTTTAGTGTTTGCCTTACCATGCCAGCTACTGTGGATTCACATTTTTGCTCATATCTCCGAAAATAAGACATATTATTCAAGGTATTGAATCAAAGGTTTTCTTACGGCTACGCTACTTTCTAAAATATACAACCAACAATATGAATGGTATGGCCCCTTCAAGTTCTCAACACAGACTGCGAACAATGCAAAAATTCTCCTCAATTGACCTCTACAAATCTGATATGCAATAATCTCCGTAAAGAATTGATTGTGAACTCCACAAATAAGCTCAACTATGATCTCTAAATGAACCCACCAAGAAATCCTCCAAATTGGGTGTTTCATCAATGTGGAAGATGTTGCTTGGAAGGGATTTCATCCTCACAAACCATAGGATAGGAAGAACCAACTCTAAAAAATAAGAACGTTATCAAATATCTAAATCCAACATACCAAACGAACTCTCAATTCCCCATTTTATAAGCCTTTTAGGGAACTTTCTAGAAACTCTTTTAAAACCACTTTATTAGTTGATTAAGCCTTTTAACTCCAAAAAGTGATTTAATTTACTTTTAAAACATTTACAACACTTAAAGTCACTTTTATGTGTCCCATTAGTTAAAGCTTTCTATTCTCTTTTCATCAAGCTATAACATTGAGGTATCCAATAAACATATTTAATTAAAAAGGCATCCTCAGTGAAAATATTTAAATATAGCTCAATATTACAACCAATTAGCAGAAATGTCCAAAAAGCATCAGAATTTAGATCTGACCATGTAGGAGTAGTCTCAATGATAAAAGATGATAACAAACCCCACAAGGTGACTTATTAGAGATAGCCGCTCCCTCCAAAAAACTTGGAGTCCAAATTGGAAGCCGGAAATAACAATTGAAGGCGTCATATTACTCATCTAAAATATCCGAGCTCACCCATAACATTGAATTGCTCCTTTGAACAAGTCAACAACTATTGCACTATTGGGGAACCTGAGAATGGGGACATTACAAGTCTAGACAACCTCGACAACCTATAGTTGTTTTTTTTTGTTCAATAAGACACAACTAAGGTTGCGAGTTTTGTATTAAAAATTTAGCAAAAAATTACAACATTTATGTTAGAATTCCGAGCAGGGCTCCAGGAAAACTAACTCATTTACAATCCAACCCAAAAGGCAAAAAATCATATTATCTTTGCGACCCCATAGACCAACTTAGTTACAATTCAAAACATACCCCACATAACATCCAAATACAATCGAGACAGAAGGAGACTATTTCATCGAGAACTAGACATGGTATCCTAGCTAGAACAGTGACCAAAGCTCGTTCCATGTCATGCATCCCATACCACAAAGCTCAGTAGAACAGCCAAAAAGAAACAAGATAGCCCATACCTTAATCATCATCATAGAATACATTTGAGAATATCAGGTGTGCGAAGGCCTCCATCCAAGGCGCATTATCTTCCTCTACAATTCCCACCGCCCTATGCAAATAATCCCACCTAGTTGTGGCCCATTGTCGATGCCTAGTCAGTTGCTGCTCTGTGTACAGAAGAAAGGTTTGCCTCACGACCTCCACCCCTTCTTTGAACTACTTGGGAATGTCGTCAGGCTAGGAATACCAATGCCATGTTTCACAATTGTGACTATGTCTGTGTCATCCTCCAGGAATTTCAGCTTGAACACCAGGCATAATAGTAGTAGAGACCGCACCTTCATTTCCCCATATCCAACAAGGGGGGTAAAATTTTTGAGGAAATATTAGTATTGACTGTGTTTGTTTGCGAACAACAGAAATTCCCGCTCTAGTACCACTCGAATGGCTTCCATAGTCATTGGTCTAGGAGAGTTGCACACAACTTTCAGGGATTGGTCAGTGATGTATCTGAGGAAGCTACTTGCTCGTAGCCGAATTGGTGTCTCCATTGTGAATGACACCCAAAACATTTCAAACCTTGTAAATATAGAAATTCCATATGAGCCTTATTCTTTGCCCAAGTTGTGGGGAATCAATATGCTGTCCTACCTATTTCATTGTGGAGCCACTCAAATCTGCAATGTTTTTGGGCGAGATTTCACATCTCCTTATCTTATAACCACATTTACTTTGAAGTGTGAGAGTGTGCAATGACAAAAGCCAAAAGTGTTTTCTTTCATTCAGGAAATGGCCAGACAATTTCCCTCTTTTGTTGCTGTCATCACTTCTGCCCAGTTACCCACCTCCAATGGTACCTGCCTCTATATCGACTGCTGCCATGTTGGCGAGAACATTTGCCTCCAAGTTGCCTTCACAGTATATGTAATTAATTGTGTAGGCATTGAATAGATTTAACAAATCCATTGTTCTGCTCACATTAGATGCCAACCTCCAATCCACCGTGGACCCAGATCTGACAACGGTAACCACCAATGCAGAGTCCCCTTCTATTTAAATATTTGGAGCTCCATGTTCGTACAAAAAAGAAGACCAATGTGTTAGGGCTTCCAATTTGGCCACCTTGTTCATTCCTTCCTTCAATGGGATGGCAAGCTTGCCAACTATGTTCTCGTCCCAAAGTCTTCTGATATAAGCAACACTCGAGGGGCTGGGGTTGCCCCATGATGATCCATCAAAGTTCAATTTGAACCGAACAATTTGTGGGTGGTTGCCACTTTGTGTCAATTTGATGGAGCTTCTTGTACGCCTCATGTGCCAACAAAGGTTGGAATCCTTAGTCTAGGCCAATTGAATCTCATTTTCCCATCCTAATCTGTGAACTTTGTGTTCTGGGGGGGATGTTTGCTGACTTTTTTGTTCACCAATTCTACTATGTTAGCTTCTACCTTGTTTGTTAAAAATTGTTGTCATTTCCTTATCTTTAAAGTTTCTCCGATTGCGCTCTTTCCAAATCTCCCAAATCAGGAGTGAAGGGCAAGATATCCACAAGCATCCAAGCTAACCCTAATGAATTTTGAGGGACCATCCTTCAAATAGGCTCTTAATATCATTAGGGAGAACCCTAATCCAACCAAGTTTGGCACACAACCAACACCAACATGCTTGCAAGAACGAGCATCCTACTAGCAAGTGGTTTATTATTTCTTCCTCACTTTTGCACATAACGCATCTAGATGGGTCCACATATCCCATTTTCTTGAATTTGTCTGTTGTTAGTGTACCAGCATAAGAAGTTAGCACCTATAATTAGATGCTCAATTTAGCCCCATTTTAGCATGTAGGGGTTCCCACATTGATTTCACACTCTTCTAATGCTCATTTTGACCTTTAAATTAATATTATAAGTCATGTGTTAATTCAAATTCACCAAATATTGATGTGAGCCCTTATTTTTAGGTGTGCTCCTTTGTTATTTCTTCTATTCAATCATTTATTAGCCTACACGGGCCCTATGTTACCATTTGTGGCCTTTGTACTTTTCGACCTCGAAATTAGCTGCGCCTCTTAATCCGGCATCTATCCCATCTCCCCAATCCCCTATTCAAATTCAGATACATTATCCTAGGTACAAGATGTCCTAGACGTCCTGTTCCCTCATAAAGGGGCCCAAATTTGAACCGGGGCCCCGTTTCGGTGTTTTGGTGGGGAAATAGATCTCGTGGCTGGCCTGGCTTAATTTTGAATCCCAAAATGTGTGAGAGGTATATAAACAACCTATCTCTTTTCATTTTGACATAAGGAGTTCATGATTTTGCAAGTTATAGGTGAATTTTCAAGAGCATCCAAGCATTCATGTTCAAGATCTAGCATTCTCAAGGTCTTCAAGCCTTCAAAGCATCATTCTTCTCCTTCATCAAGCATTGTGGCAAACTACAACATTCATGGTGCAAGATCTTGTCTTTCATGATTTCCTTTGAGGACTTTGTGTGGAGTCAAAGGCTATTGCATTAACACTTGTGATTACATCAAAAGCATTGCGCCATCAAGGTATAAGGTAACTTACGATTCAGATCTAGCTTCTATTTCATATCAACAACCTTTCCTTTATGCAATTTCATCTCATTTTCAAGGTTGATTCCTAAATAGGGGGTTGACCAAGGCAAACTCCTTTCAACCCAACCTTTTGCCCGTTTTTCAGGTTTGCAGGTACAAAAGACTCCAGAAATAGTTGTCAGGAGAAAAGACCTATTCTCTGTCTTGAGATGGTCACAGTTTAGTTTGTCCCAGCTCAAAAAGCAGGGTACAGGATGTCCTAGACATCTTGTACCCCCAAAGTCAGCTAAAGTTGGACTTGTAGATACTAGATAGGTGTCGGCTTTGGGATCTCAGATTTGTAGTTACAGGTATTTTTGGGATACCATCTCTTTGAAATTCAGATCTGAGTCAGCATACGTTCTATTTTGATTCTAGGTGCACATAAATCCTCCCTAATTTTTCTTACATATCTCATTTACAGTCTAGGAAGTTCATTTCTTATCTTGTTTTATTATTTGCACAACAAGTTTATCTATCTCCTCGATTCTAAGCAACAAAGGAATAGGAACCCCGAAAGCATAGATCTTGCATTGCATCCTTTCAATCAAGTGGTGTCAATCATATTTGTCTTGAGGTGGTTTCGTATTTCAAATGTGCTTGACGATTGGGAAACTAGGCTTTTAGGTGCTTCCCTTTTCTTATTGTACAATTTGGTGAACCTGACTTATAACATTTCCACTTCTAATTTGGTGTTTAGATCTTCTTTGTATGCATTGCATTGTTTCATTTTATGCAAAAGTGACATAAAAATTGCATATCGCATTTCATTTAAAAACCTAGACCATTCTTGCAATTTTCATTTTCATGTTTCAAAACAATAAAAAAAAAAAAAAATTTCAGTTCATGCATTGTTGTTGCATTTTTATGCACCTAGTTAGCAATTATTTCATTTCCTTTCATATAGATCCTTTCATTCCTTATTTATGCATTTGCATTGGAAAAAGATATAAAAATTACATATAGTTTCATACATTTTGCACATATCATTTTCAATTTGGTTTGTACATAATGAATATTTTCTATAGATTAGCTTCATTTTGCTCTCCTAAGGACCATCCTTCTCATGAGGACATATTGAGGCATGACAACAATACTTCTCTCAATGATCTCCCTATTTGGGATGAACCATTAGAAGATGATGTTGATTGTTCTCTTTGTATGTATCTCCCCCATGAGGGTACCTTGGTGAAAGACAATGATATTATGGTAACAAAAATTGATATGATTGCTCATTCCCTTAAGGATACTTTACTTTCTATTCATCTCAATGATTTTTCCCTACAAATGAAGCATTAATGAGTGATGGTGATCCTTCTCCTAAGATGTACTCCCTTTATGGGGATACTTTAGAGCAAGAGGAGGATATTATAAATACCTTTCTTAATATCACCTTACCTTCATTAACTGATATCCCTCTTATAAATGAATTAATGGAAATCCCTAATCCCCATATGGATACCATGCAAGAAGAGTATAATATCATTACCACTTCCCTTGATGCTCTCCCTTCTAGAGAACCTAATCAAGTCAATGTTGTCAATGTTTTGGGTAGTGAAAAGCCTAAGGTTGTTGTCCATCTTCGTCAAGATACCTCACAACCTCCAAATAAGCCAATCATTGTGGTAAAAGGTGCTCAACAGCCTGATTATCATGCGATTGCTCACGTATATAATACAAGAAATAATAGACAACCTACCAATTCAGTTATTCCTAATTCTCTTCCCGCTTCTCAACCTGTGCTTCCTCCTACACCCAGTCTTCCTCAAAATCTTGGAAAGGAATATGATTTAGTAAAACAAATCTGTGCTACTCCCACCAAGATATCCCTCTGGGAGCTTCTTCAACCTTCACCTACATACCATGAAGCTTTGCAACAAGCCTTGAGAAACTTGTCTGTTCCACCGCCTGTCCAAACTAATATAACTTCTATATTGGAATGTATGAATGCAACCAATAATAAAGCTCAAATTGTGTTTTCTCAAGATGAGTTACCTTCTAAAGAAATTCAAGATCAACACGATTCGCTCATGGTTGCTGTTCTTATCAATGGTAATCTCTTTCGAAGAACTTTAATTGATAATGGATTTGGTCTTAATGTTTGTAGCATTGATTTGTTGCATAAGATTAAGGTGGATACTTCATTTATTAAACCCGATTCTATTCCTATACGTGGCTTTGACAATATTGCTAAAGAAACGATAGGTATTATAACCTTACCTGTTAAGGTAGGTCTTGTTACTTTACCCACACCGATTCATGTCATGCCCGATACTCTCACTTATAATCTTCTCTTAGGGCGACCATGGCTACTGCCATGCACGCTGTTCCTTCAACCCTTCATCGTAAAGTGAAGTTCATTCATAACATCATGTATACCCTTGTTGCTGATGATAAGTTCCAAAATTGCTTATGAACTAAATCTGAGTCTCCATCAATTCCTACACTATTTCAACAAAACATATTTGCTCCTCCTAAAGATACCTTTTCTCCTACAAATGCCCTTTAGAAGATGATTGGGGGTCATTGGACTTACACAATCTTTTGTGGGAGAATACAAACTATCTCAGTTCAACATGAGACCCTTTAAAGGACTTATTGTGTCATTTGTTCAACCTGATTCTCTTAACAATCCAACTCATAATCTTCAACATGGTTTAGGATGTGTGCAACAAAGCAATGAAACTCACGAGAAACCAACATCGCACTTTCCTGCAAGGATTTGGATTCCAACCTCCTCCTTTGTCTACTTCCCTTCACTTATCATCTAACACTTCTTCTATGCCTAGATTTAATCAAGAAAGCATCTTTCCTAACCTTCTTCATGCTAAGTTGATTACTTGACCCAAATGAAAGAAGAAACATAGTCAAAACCTTGTGAACCTTCCTTTTTGTATGCATCATCAATATCATTAGCACTCTACTAATGAATGTCAAGCTTTGCGTTACAAAATTTAGAAACTTATTGATTATGACATCATTCACATAACATGTTGCAATGAGTTGATTTTCAATTATGATTACTTTGAATAACATTTAAGTTCTTATTATGTTGTTCCACATTATGTGACATTGTTAGCCTATCCCTTGGGGGCTCATTGTCATTCATGGTGGTACAATTTCAGGTGCAATCATACTTTACGAGTAACATAATAGTTTTCATTCTTATTCTTGTCTCTACACTTAGGGGGGCAAGGATAGTATTTCAATTTCTCATACTTTCTAAGGATCCATTTTCCTTTGGTTCAGTGTGTTGATGTTTTAATCTCAATCGAGTATGCTGATGTGTAGCGTCGGGAGGAATCTTTATTTATGTTGATGTTTTTATGCCAGACGAGTATGTTGATGTGTAGCGTCAGGAGGAATTTTTGTTTCCTAAAGTTGCATCATTTAATATTCCTTTTCCGTTCATATTCTATGGTCATCGTATGTGATCTAATGACAAGTTTGTGGTTTGCGAAACTTGTGTGGTGTTTGTCTGTTCATTTACTCTTCCAAGCATTCGTAATGTTTCTTTATAACTGACGGTCTATTCATTTTCAAGAGGACAATGGAAGGATAGGTCTTCTTCATATTTCATTTTCATCGGCGTTCTTTGTATGGAATAAGGTTAATTTCTGTGATGCGAAGTTTTGTAAAAGTGCGATTCAGTTGATAAAGCATCTTCATTAGTTCTATGTTAAGATTATAATTTTTAGTGGTTCAGCTTGTTCTGGTATACAATTATATTGTAATTCAATCTGTTGTTCGTGCATCTTTAATAAAATTGAGATCTTTGTTGCTAGGTTTTCTCCCCTGAGAAGGAGGGTTTTCCCAGGGTAATCTTGGTGTTCTTGTTTTTCCATTTTATGTTTTGTTGTTCTTTCTATATTTCTGGCCTAAATTTAACATGGTATCAGAGGAAGCTTCTGAGGAGGTCTTTGCCTTCGGGTTTGGAAGATAACCTCAAGATAATTTGGGATATGTTGTCATGTTAATTTGTAGTTCAAAAGATATCTAAACTTGGAATCATGCCTGAAGAATTAAATGGAGCTGAGCAGAGAGTTCAAATCACTAGGTCTGAGAAAAGTAATTTAGTGTAAAGTCGATATGAGGTTATGAACTATAGTGACTGTGCTGTGAATCATAATCACTTCATGAAAGGGAATTCAAACGCGGGAAGAGTGAAAAATAGATGTTGAATGTATCTTAAAAAAAATCGCATGTTGAGCCTTTTCAGTATTTTGGAGTTCCATATTATAGTCCCTGTAATCTCCATCGATAAGTTTAACGTTTCTCTAGGAACATCTAGTACATGCGTTAGTGATATATAATAAACAGAAGAAGAGTTGATGACAAAGATAAATTTTTCAGGAGTCATTGCTGGAATCTACGGGTTAACAGAATCAAGTTGGAGTGTTGACGGGAAGTTTGAAACCATGAGAATAACGTCGGATGTGAAGAAAAGTTATCGTGAGCTGATGTTTATTTCCTAGCTTGAGTCTTCGGATTTGTAGAAGGGCCTGTGAGTGTTGGATGTGCAACAGTGAAAGAGCAACTTAGGAAAGTCAGATTGTTCAAGATGAATCGACACCACTAGGAATGATCACTTCCAAAATTGTAACAAACTTTCACAGCATTTGCAAGAAGAGAGGTGTGAGTGCCTGAAGAGCCACGGTTTAAGGGAAGGGGCGAGAACAAGAAGTGTCTATCTGTACTTTAGACAACTCAACCCAGAGAGGGAACTGACTTAAAGAATATGCTATGCATGATAAACTCCTATTCTGAGCATATCTGGAGATCTGAATCTTTAGGTGCAAAGACTAGGAAAGAACAATTGGTGGATTGTGAATAAAGAGATAAGTATTTCATACACTTGAATAATATTCATGAATCTTTTATGTAGTTATTAAATTCATACATTAGAATAGTGAATCATGTATGCTTCTAGCATTGGTATTTCCCTTCGGGATAGATTGATCCTATGAACTATTAGTAATCTCTCTAAAATGCTTCCAAGACAGATCGAGGAGCATAAGGATGATGAGAGATTGCATCTAAGGAACCATGGGACTGAGTTGGTGGCACATATCTTCATTAAAGAGGAAGAACCTATACAGATTGTCATTGCAATCAGTTTCTTCGAAGAGGAAGAAATGACATTCAGAGGGAGTTAAATTCTGAGATTTCAAGGCATGAGTTGAGAGCATTAAGGTTCTAAGATCAGTCAATAGACGGGAGTGTACTTTTAGGAAGGGATTAAGAGGGAGTTCTGTGAAGGAGTGAAGATGTCAGCTAAGTGGGTTGCAACGTTGCAAGGCCAAGTGCTAAAGTCCTTGGAAAAACCTCTTTAGTTGCAAAGAACATAATTGTGTAGTCAATCTGGATTTGACATTGGTAGCTCCAAAATAGGGTGATCTAGAATGAGTTCGAGGAGGACAATACTGGACTCGAGCATGTCAGAAGTTCCGGAGATGTGCGTTGGAAACCGTTCCTCTAAGGAAAGCATTATAGGTAATCTTGAACAAGGAGGTCAAGAAGTTGATGCAAGGAGCTTGAGTGGCAGAGGGAGAGTGCCAAGTCCTTTGCAGAGGATCAACAAGCTCGAGAAGCAATGTGGCTTCAGAAGCTTCTTGCTTGGTCTAACATTGGAGCGAACTGTAATCTATTATGATAATCGAGCTGTGAGAAGCTCTCTATCATTCCAGTGTGAGAATGTTGCTCTTGCTGAGAGGGAGTCTCAACATCAGTTGCTCTTTAATGCACATTTCTCTAAGACGGAGAAATATGAGGTGAAAGCCCTTGTAATGCATATTTCTCTGAGAGAGAAATGTGAGGTGAAAGCCCTTGTAATGCATTTTTCTCTGAGACGGAGAAATTTGAGGTGAAAGCCCTTGTTTGCCTCTGAGATAGAGCTATTGCTCTTTCCACTCATGGGAGTAGCCATAGTGGATGTCATGTTGAGAGACTCCATGACAACATCATGTTGAGTGACTCCATGATGAGAGCTTGTGTTTCTTTTATTTCACACTTCGAAGTAGCCATGGCGAACATCACGTCGAGTGACTCCATGATGCTATCACGTTGAGAGACTCCGTGATAAGTTTTGGTTTTCTCACAAATGGGTGTAGCCATTGTGACTGTCATGTTTAGAGACTCCATGACATGAGAATTTGAAAAAGATGCCTCCCTAGCTACGAGGGAGTGTTGATGTTTTTATCTCAGTCAAGTATGCTGATGTGTAGCATTGAGGAATCTTTATTTATGTTAAAGTTTTTATGCCAGATGAGTATGTTGATGTGTAGCGTCGGGAGGAATTTCTGTTTCCTGAAGTTGCATCATTTAATATTCCTTAGCCGTTCATATTCTATGGTCATCGTATGTGATCTAATGACAAGTTTGTGGTTTGCGAAGCTTGTGCAGTGACTGTCTGTTCGTTTACTCTTCCAGACATCCATGATGGTTCTTTGTAATTGACGGTCTATTCATTTCCAAGAGGACAATGGAAGGATAGGTCTTCTTCATATTTCATTTTCATCGGTGTTCTTTGTTTGGAAAAAGGTTAATTTCTGCGATGAAAAGTTTTGTAAAAGCGTGATTCACCTGATAAAGCATCTTCATCAGTTCTCTGTTAAGATTATTATTTTCAGTGGTTCAACTCGATCTGGTATACAATTATATTGTAATTCAATCTATTGTTCGTGCATCTTTAATAAAATTGAGATCTTTGTTGCTAGGTTTTTCTCCCTCGAGGAGGGTTTTCTGAGGGTAATCTTGGTGTTCTTGTTTTTCCATTTTATGTTCTGCTGTTCTTTCTATATTTCTGGTCTAAATTTGACACAGTGGTATTTGTTTATCATGTGATGTCTTTTCTAACATGAAATTGTTTATTTTGGTTACAAATTCTCTCTTATGCAAGAGGTGTGTATCCTTGATCACAACCTTTTCCTTGTTTGCAATTGTATGTCCAAATAAACAAATCCCTTACTTGGGGGTTAAAAATGTGTCATCCTTTATTAAGAATCCCTTTACCAAGCAATGGGAAGATGTGAATTCTTCCCTTCTTTTGGTCAATAATATTATTCTTGATCTCTTTTCAGATCTAGAATATCTCTTGTTGCGTGATATCTCTTTACATTCATCCCTTCCTTGACCTCACAGGAGCTATGACCTCTTTGGTGTGGACTAGGTGTTGTTTAAGGGATACCTCCTTGTTGTTAAAGGTGCTTTATCTTTTTTCGTCTTTTCCTTAACATGACAAAATAGTCCTATTTTTCCATCTTAAGGGGGGCATATATGGCCTCCTTATTGCAAATATTCAGCATTTCAGGTAGAGTACACTAGCATAATACAAGTTGCTATTAGTTGGTGGATTTCCTTGGATGCAAGGCTTTCCTTGGTTATCCTTAGGTTTGGTTTAACTAGCATAACACAACTTGCTAGCCCATTTGACCTCTTCTTTGCATACATTTTTAGGATTGGTCGACTAGAATTTGCTAGACCATTCGACCTATCCTTTTCATGGGTTGACTACCATGACACAATTTGCTTGACCATTCAACCTCTCATTTGCATAGACTTTTATGAGTTGACTAGCATGTGCTAGACCATCAACTCCCTCTTTACATTTTTCAGTGGGTGAACTAGCATTGCACAAATTGGTAGACCATTTCCCCCTCCCCTCTTTTCCTCCTCTCTCTCATGGATCACCTAGTGCAACACAAATGGCTAGCCTATGTCATCCATGGTTGTCTTCTTCTCTCCTCCATGATTCCGTAGCATAATGCACTTTTCTATTTGATTGGATTATGGAGTCTTATCTTTGATGTGTGCTCTTGTTCTTTTTATGTGACCACTTGTGCTTTTGCAATAGCTTTTTGAGCATGATGCTAGCGGTTGAGACATTTTCTTCACTTAGGTCTCTTCAACTAGTTGACTTGGAATCTTAGTAAGCTTGAGGCTTTTGTTTTTGTTTTATTTGTCCTTGCACATGGTTGTACAAGTTAAGATCCTTGGTTTGGGGGCTTGTACCCTTAAACTTAGCAATGTCTTATCTCTTTGCAGTTTGCCCATGATCTATATCTTTATCTCTTTCTCTCTCTTTATTCTACTTTACTGTTAGCATTAGGTGGACTCATACTGCCGCTAAAGTGGGGGCTAAATGTACCATCCTAAAAAGTTAGCAACTATAATTAGATGCTCAATTTAGCCCCATTTTAGCATGCAGGGGCTCCCAAATTGATTTCACGCTCTTCTAACGCTCATCGGACCTTTAAATTAGTATTATAAGTCTCATATTAATTCCAATTCACCAAATATTGACGTGAGCCCTTATTTTTAGGTGTGCTCCTTTGTAATTTCTTCTATTTAATCATTTATTAGCCTACATGGGCCCTATGTTACCATTTGTGGCCTTCGTTCTTCTTCTCCACCTCGAAATCAGCCATGCCTCTTAATTCGACATCTATCCCATCTCCCTGACCCCCTATTCAAATTTCAATACATTTTCTTGGGTATAGGGCGTCTTGAATGCCCTATTCCTGAGTACAGGTCTTGTTCCCCCATAAAGGGGCCCATATTTGAATCGAGGCCCTGTTTCGGTGTTTTAGTGGGAAAATAGATCTCGTGGTTGGCCTGACTTAATTTTGAATCCCGAAATGTGTGAGAGGTATATAAACATCCTATCTCTCCTCATTTTGACATAAGGAGCTCATGATTTTGCAAGCTATAGGCGAATTTTCAAGAGCATACAAGCATTCAAGTTCAAGATCTAGCATTGTCTTCAAGCCTTCAAAGTATCATTCTTCTCCATCAACCATTGTGGCAAACTACAACATTCATGGTGCAAGTTCTTGTCTTTCATGATTTCCTTTGAGGATTTTGTGTGGATTCAAAGGCTATTGCATTAACACTCGTGATTACATCAAAAGACGCATTGGGCCATCAAGGTATAAGGTAACTTACAACTCAGATCTAGCTTCTATTTCATATCAGCAATCTTTCATTTATGCAATTTCATCTCATTTTCAAGGTTGATTACTAAACAAGGGTTTGACCAAGGCAAACCCCTTTCAACCCAACCTTTTCCTCGTTTTTCAGGTTTGCAGGTACATAAGACTCCAAAAATAACTCTCAAGAGAAAAGACCTATTCTTTGCCTCAAGATGATCATACCCCCAGATTCAGCTGAAATTTGACTTGCAGATAGGTGTCGGCTCCAAGATCTCAGATTTGAGTCAACATACCTTCTATTTCGACTCCAGATGCACATAAATCCTCCTTAATTTTCGTTTGTATCTCATTTACAGTCCAAGAAGTTCATTTCTTATCTTGTTTTATTATTTTTTAGAACTTTATCTATCTCCTTCTCAATTCTAAGCAACAAAGGAATAGAAACCCCGAAAGTGTCGATATTGCATTGTCATCCTTTCAATCAAGTGGTGTTAATCATATTTGTCTTGAGGTGGTTTCGTTTTCCAAATTTGTTTGAGGATTGGGGAAACTAGGCTTTTAGGTGCTTCCCTTTTCTTATTGTATAGTTGGGATCTTCAGTTGGATGGATGCCCATGAAAATACCTCAGCTTTTGGAAGGCTTAGCTTATTCCAGCACAACTGTGTAGGAATTGCAGTCCTGGCTTGGATATCTACCCTAGCTACAACTCTATATCCATCTTTTACATTGTATTGACCACTTTTGGACTCCACCCAAATAAGTGTGTCATGTCCCTTCCTAAAGATGATCTTTCTTTTGGAGATAATATTGTTGATCCGGTTGATATCTCTTATTGGCTATCCAAGGGAGTGTAGGTCCTTCCACTGCCATCCGGATGCAGGATCACCATTGACAAAGTTCACATAATGTTTTACGTGGCTGCCGCATTGCTGTTTTAGAATGTTCTTGTTTTGTTCCATGTATGCCGAATTAGCCATGCTTGGGTATCCCCCCAAGAGTCTTCCCAAAAAAGAGTAGATTCTCTGTCATATATGTCACAAGAAAGAAACTTATCAAATATGTAGCACTACATTTGGACGGAGTAGCACACGAGTGGTGGTACTATTGGATGACCACCATGGGTCACACAGACATCATCCTGTGTGGAGTTTACAGAAAGACTTATTGAAATATTTGACAATAAAGACCTCAAATTACATTTCAAGGAGCTGGCCCGATTAAAGCAAACATGGTTAATTGAGGATTACATCATGGAATTTCAGAGGGTGTCAGTTTTGGTCACGGACATATTAGAGAGGCAATTGATAGTCCTATTTATAGATGGATTAGTGGACCCTCTCAAAGGTTGGGTCGATGCACTAAACCCTAATGCCCTTCAAGAGGTTATCAAGAAGGATCCTGGGACCACCAAGAGAAAAAATCCACCAAAGGAGTTGTCAAAACCCAAGGAGCGAAGCAAACCATCCATTCCCAAAGATGCACCAAGGAGGAACAAGCTAGATGAGGAAACTAGACAAGACTTAAGAAGAAAATAGTGCTTTACTTGCAAAGAACCTTGGCACCGAGACATTGTTGCTTAGGAAGAGGCCAGATTCAATATGTAGAAGTAAGATCTAATAGTGAAGAAGATGATGATGAAGACCTCAATAGTGAACAAAGTGATTTGGACAATGATGCTAAGCCACCCTCTTACCCAAATAAAGTGTTAGCCTAGCAACTTTGAATGGATCTACCAACAACGACAGATTTTGAGTGCAAGGAGTCATACACGGCCAAGGCATAATCATTCTCATAGATATTGGGTCTACCCACAATTTCATAAACAAAAAAACTTGTCACATCCCAAGAGATTTCTACTATAAGGAGACATTTGATGCTGTGTTGGCCAATGGAACAACCTTGGAATGTTAAACCCTAACTCCAAAACTAGAAATTACCATGGGAGATTATGTACTCAGACAATTTCCATGTGATGGATCTAGTGAAGATTGATATGATACTTGGCATCTAATGGATGAAGGAGATTGGCAGTTTCACGTAGGACTTCAAAACTCTAACTTCAAATTTAAGGAGAATGATTAGAAGCACATTCGACAAGGGCTACCAAATGAGAATTTACAAGTGGTATCTTCTAAGGAAACCTCAAGCTTTCTTAGGCATCTCAAGGAGAGATCACAAAATGAAGAATCAAAGGACCAAATACATGAAGAAGCAAATCCATCTCAAATCAAGGGAGCCTCTATTCTAACAACACCAATCAAACATCTCAAAAGGTTCAAAGAGGGCATCAAAGGGGTATTTAGTGGCTTTCTTAGAAAATTTTGTAGAAGATCTACAACTACTACTTTCTATGTGGAGATTATAATGAAGAAAGACAAGAGTATTTAGTGGTGCTTCAGTTACCAATCAAATCGGGAGAGAAGCAAATTGAGAATGCTTGTGGGCAAGTATTTTCAAGGAGGGGAGACTGTGATGTCTCCATCCTTAACTAATAGCATAAAGACAATAAAGTACTTTTTGAGGTCAAGGAGTGGTAGTCCTTGAACATTCGTAGACAGTTAGAAGTTAGCAAAAGTAGATACATAGCAAATTGATAGTTAGAAGTAGATGTACATAGCCAATTATTAGTAGAAGAATAAGATATTCGGAAAATAATGAGTCTTATGAATAAGACGATTTTCTTAGTTATATTAGGAGGAATAAGAAATAGTCCAAAATGATAATCGCCTTTCCAAGAAGGATAGTGAACATGTCGATCACACCAAGTATAGAGAACATCTCCATTATTATATGGGAAAGATACAAAGATTACTACATTCAAGACATCATCATTGTATGGATCAGTCAGTCAACATTTGCAGAGACAATCACATATCCGATGAAGGGGAAGCAAACATGAAGGCATGCTATAGATAAAGAACAGCAAACAAACATTATTAGCAATCAGACAGATTGATCAACTAAGGCAAGCATATAAATAGCATCAAAGCAAACATTGATTCAGCGTATGAATGAAGTCTTTGTATACATCGATTGATGATCAAGATTAGAAGAAGGCACTGGTTGACTGGAGAAAGGGTTATCGTGGTTCCCAATCAATAAGTAAGAATGATAGCATTGATATTGACAGTGAGTAGATTATGATCTTTATCAAGGAATGAAGATCGAACTCCATAATTTAAATATCGACTAAGATATGGATCAATATCATAAAGAGACATCGTCTTATATCAACATATGGGATACAATCATGAGGATATCGATTAAAGACAAGGGATAATTTAAGAGATCAATGAAGAACAACATTAATATCAACAAAGGATAAAAAAGTTATATTGATCTGCATAATAGTCATCACAGCAAGATGAGGATTAAGAGATTGGATAAGGCATGTACAAATAGCAATAGAAGTCATTGTCTAATGTCATACTCAATCATATTGATGAGGATTGAATCGATATCCAAACTAATGCAAAATTAAATGGTGTTAACTACTGATTGTCATCTCCATCCAGTAATCGATATTATACAACATTAAGTTGGTAGCAATCAGAAAACATAAACTAATATCATTATGAAGAGACACAATGTTATCTGCGATTACTAGTTGGGGATTAATCCAAATGAAAGGATGCGATGATTATTATGTACAATACCGATCTGGATTAGTAAGGAGACTAATCGATGGAGATAACATAACCGATTACATGAGGAAAGATGTGCTTATCATAATATCTGATCGATTGAAGATGCAAATCTAAAGTTTGCGTGAAGTTGTGCGATTAGGAAGTGATTATGAAGGGACATGAGTCATGTCTTTACAATGTGATTTATCATTTCAAATGCAAGGTATAAGAAGGCATTACCAATCATTCCAACAGCATCATCGGACTTGGAAACTTATACACCTTTAATCCTTAATTGGATCTGCACATTTTATTTGGTTGCAAGTGCATAAGTTTAAATCAGAGATGACACCATTGATTGCAAGGGAGGAAAGTACATATCAACACAACATTAACCATATTGTTGCAAGTTATTATATCAGGATCAGACACAACAACCATATCACTATAGGGGATATTACCTATCATATATTGCATGAAGTGAGAGATCATATCAGAGATGACAAATCCATATTGCTATAAGCAATATCATATCTCATTGCACATTTATATTGACACACTTTACATAGCAGAGATCCTAAGTGATCATTGCACTTAAGCATATATTTGATTGCATATATCAGAGATAGCAAGTGACATTAATAGTTGCCATTTTATATATAATTGTTTCCATATTCTCAATTACACAAATTTATTGCAAAATCAGATATTGTAATTCTAGGAAATAATCCCTAGTTGCTTAAAAGGGGACATTACAAATATGTAAAGGGAGCTCTTCATTGTACTATCGTACCTTTTCCATTGATGTCAAAGGCGGAGAAGATGAGCAAGGGGGACCATTGGAACAAGGGGTAGAATTGTATATTCAAGATCAATCATGTTCTTGAAAGGTTGCCATCAATGACAAAGGGGGAGATTGTTGGAAAGTTTTGTCATTGATGGCAATCATGAGAAAGGTGGAAGCCAAAACAATACAAAGGATATCTAAGACACTTCATACGAAAGCACACTACACTGATATGGCAACTAGAAGACATAAGCAATCAAACAAAGGAAAAGGTTTGTTAATATCTAACAAGCAGCAGATGACAATACAATGAATCTCCTTATACAACAGTAGCAATGTATTGTAATAAGTTCTACAGCAGCAACTTTATGAAAAAGACAAACCTTTAATATGAGAAGCAATAAAAAAAAGCAGCGACTATATTAACAGCAGCAACTTTATCTTAGAACAGCAATGACCAAAAACAGCGACTACATTTAAATCAATGATAGCAATTATCATTCATGTTTTGATTATGCTAGAGAGCGATTCATCAAATGAAATTAATATAATCCAAAAGGTGCAATGTGACTTGAGATTTATTTGTGTTAAAGATAAGGTGCGATATAATTAATAGAGATATATTTGTGTTATTCCAAAAGGTGTGATTTAGAAGTTGATTATCATTAAGGGACATGTTCTAAGGAATACATCCTTTGATAAAAGGATATATATATATAAGAACAAGATAGTTTGAGGGATGGAAAGTGTGTGTGGAGTATTGAAAGAAGATAGATTGAGTACATACACCAAAGAGAGTGCATTATAAAGGATTAATTCAGAAGTGTATATGAAGTTGATGAGAAGATTATAAGGATGAGATTTTGATCTCTTTGTAACAGATTTGTGACAGTTTATAGCAGATTTGAAGGTGGTGATAAGGAACTTCATTATAGAAAGTCAGTGAAGGAAGTTTGTGGCAGACTTATAGTCATCTCATAGCAGATTTAAAAGATCAATTTGAGAGGAAGAAATATAGCAGAACTTGTGAAAGATAAGTTAAGCTACCATCTTTGTTGAGGTGGAGATTTGAATGAGGGGCTGTGCCTCTAATTGAATGAGGGTTTGTTGCCTCTAAAATTGTATAGAAATTTTCATATAAATCAAACATTATTGCCATGGTTTTCTCCCGTAAGGGTTTCCATGTAAATATCATTTGATTGCGTTCTTTTCATTTGATTGATAAAGTTCAATTTTTAAAAGATTTTATTATATTGATTCACCCCCTATCCCTCTCAGTATAATCACGTGCTAAACAAAATGGACATCAATTGGACCAACTCAGTAGTAGAAGAAATCTATCTCCCTTTCAACCCATCCAAAATCTTATGAAATCTATTCATATTTTCCAAGGTCGATCCATGATGGTTTCTTCTATTTCCTCAAGCTGATTAGCACTCTCTTTCTCCTCATCTTTTAGGGACTTAGAAGCTATACCAGCTTGGTTTTCTTTTTGAATTTCAGCCAATTTTCTCTCCGATTCATACTTTCTTTGGAAGGTGAATTTGAAAACAAGCCTATTTTATTCCTTGAGGTAAAGCTTCAAATATTTAAGCTTTCTAATGAAGTACATTTCGGTACATGTAATGTAGGGAAATGAGATCTAAATCTATAATACAAAATAGGAATCAAATCCCGTCCCACAAATTGCATTGGAGAACAACCAATAGGCCCAACTACAAACCCTTGGGAGAGTTGGGAACTATGATTGATTGTTCTCTTTAGTGTTTTGATTTGATTTGGATATCATTGGAAATTGACAATGCAAGGACTTGGGTAAAAGGTGCAAAATTGTCTATAATCAACATAAACTCATAATGGAAGGACACTGCCAATAGGCGCCATAGTTCTCCTTGTGTCCCAGGTTTAGAACGGAAGTCAAACTGGTCTCAAGAGTCTCTAGAGTCTAGACAGTCTTTGGATCAACTTTTAGGCAAAAACAATTGGACTATGGTGCTAAGTGTCCTAGTCCCTCAAAAGAATGATGTCAGATTGCTTATGTCTTTGTCTTTGGTAGGTTCTTTCTCTCCCAAATTTGGATCTGAAACTTGTTCCTGGATTTTTACCTGCATACACAGAGAGAAAATGGTGTTTGTGTTGTATAGGGGCTTTCCTTAGCCAAGCCTCGAGCTTGAAATCAAGCCAACAACAATAATGATAAAAAGGAAACCTGAAATCTGAAGCGAATACGTGAATTAAAATTGATTATACCCTTGATTGATGATGCAATGCTCTTAGAATAAGTCCTTTGAATGTTGATCCAATAACATGATGAATCATCAGAAAATCCACCATAAACTCATAATTGAAGATACCTTGTTGTAAGTTTCTGCTCCTTGAATCAGATCTCCTCTTGAGAAGATCACTTTCTCTCTAGAGGAAACTTGTAGATGTGATTTGAAAATGAATTAGGAGAGATGCTGTATATAGGGTCCTTAAGGTAATTTTGTATTAAGGCCAACCTATAACAGTCATATTGCCATTTCAAGGCTAGCTATGGGAATCCCAAGGCCTACACATCATCCACCCCACCCTTAAATTTAGTTCATAAAAAGGGGGTGAGACTAATTTGGTTAGCGAACCAGTCCGCCTTGAATTGGCTCAAGTTTCGGGAATGGAATGATAATAGGGCCTGATTATCAGATCTAAAATGCATGTTGGTGTTGTCGAAATCAAATTGGGGCTTTATTTGCTTTGAACTTAACAATAGGATAGGACCCATATAAGCATGAGATGATATAAGATAAAGGGCACACTTAAAATAATGGCTCAAAGAGGAGTGTGCTGAGATTTGAAGTAGGGTAGGACTCACATTATTGATTTAAATACAAAAATGGTCCCAAATGTGCTTACAGGAATGGAAAACTAAAATGATTTCTAGAAGAGTGTGAAATTGAACTCATTAATTAAAGGAGTGCAATTTATGACACTAGAATGCCAAAAAAAATGTGGACCTTGCCAAAAAGTAGAGACAACCTTATTTGGTTACTTATCTTCCAACCACATATTATAAACTTAAATGGGACCTTGTTTGGGGAATCTATCATTGTTAAAAGGTATATAAGTGAGCAAATGATTGGATCTAGCCTCTAAGAGAACCTCAAACTAGAAAATAATGTTAGCGTGCAACCACAGGGAGCAGGCCAGAAATCCATCTATTCTATCCATAATATTATTTTTTCTTTACCTTTTATTTTTCCATTTGAGCTATCCCTTTGAGTTTTAACATCCCAAAGATCGAAATTTCTCAGAAGGAAGAGACTTATTATCTCCCTAGTCTTGGGAATCCCTTTTCTTCGTGGAGTCAATTCTATCATTAAAATATCCCACAATACATTGCACTCATGTTTCCTATTTGAGAATGGAGTTGATATGAAACCAACATATTTTTTCTTGCATAGATTGAAGACCACAAGCATTGATGAGAGAAAAATTAAGCTTAGAAGATATGACACTAACTTTAGTAGTTATACTGTTATACACAAGTAAGCCCTCTAATAGAAAATTCTAGATAGTTTTAGATAATAGTAAGCCCTCTATAGGAAGCTTTAGCCTTCTTAGTGAAAATATTCCTTTTTTCTAGATAGTGAGAAACGGTGTGGATTTCATTTTACTTCATCTCAAGTCCAATTGACCTACTTTTGGTCATCCGTGGATATTTATATATTTATTTTCCTCTTTTCTTTTCTTAGTTTCTTGTAATAAAACTATTCTTAGGACTACATTTTTCAAACAATCTTTGAAGAAAATTATTCTTGGAGAGGGAATTCAGTGCTCATATTTTTCAAGAGAAAACCTTAATTGATCAACCTTGGACTTCTTGGTTCCCACCAAGACATCTTCCAATTGGGTTTAGTTCCCTACTGCAACGTTTTCCAAAGCTACACTTTGTAATGCTACATACCTATTAGGTTTCCTTTCCTAATTGTTCTCAAAATCTCCCTCTTCTTAGGGCATTTTTGAGAAGTTGATTTTCCTATGCCTCACTCTAAGCTAGAACCTTCCAAAGATTCTCGAACCATCTTAAAGTTATCTTGATTCATCTCTATTGTAAATTTAAGCTGAGAGAGGTGTTTTTGTTACAATGGTGAGCAAGATTGATTGCGCCCTTGGTCTCCTTGGTTATTCAGCGCAGCGGTGGTTCGTGACATGTCTTAGCTGCCTCCTGTGTCTTCTATATGTCTAGTGGTTGTATCGTGCATTGACAGGTCAACTTTTGGTTCAACGAAAACCGCTAGTTGTAACAAGTGCTATCAGAGCTTGGTCACAGGTTCGAACTTCGCGCTTGTGCTGGGGGGGGTTGTTACAATGGTGAGCAAGATTGATTGCGCCCTTGGTCTCCTTGGTTGTTCAGCGTAGTGGTGGTTCATGACATGGCTTAACCACCTCCTGTGTCTTCTATATGTCTAGTGGTTGTATTGGGCATTAACAAGTCGATCTTTTGGTGCAATGACAACTGCTAGTTGTAACAATTTTCACTTACCTTATTTCCTAAGGCTAGGGGTTGAGGTAGTGTCTACTTGGTTCTCCAAGGTTTTTTTTGAAATCCCCTATAAAATTGCCACCTTTTAGCACGCTGTCATTGTTTACCACTTTGTTTTCGAGAAATTGAATTTCATAACCACTGCCTTGTTATCAATATTATTTGGCATCACTTCTACCTTATCGTTACCTAGAGATTTTGGATTCTTGATTCTTGGTTTTCTTCTTCTTCGGTTTGGTGGAGCCATTTGTATCCTTGATCTATTCACCATTTTCTTTTTACATTTTGTATTTTATAGATTAGTGGGGCATTCTCAAATGAGATTACCATATTTACTATAGCATCACATTTGGAGTGGATACTTTCATAATCCATTGGTTGATACTTGTTAAAATCTCTAGCTTTTAGGGTAATAATTTGAGGAAGGGGGCAAGTGAGATCTAGTTCGACACAAGTTCTGGCATAGAACAATTGAAATCTCCAAATCTCCCTTGGTAAGGCTAGATGATATCAATGGCCACCTAATGATTTGGTGATCGTTGCCGTGACATAAGGAGACCAACATTCTTAGGGAAGGTTGTGCATGTGTATTCATATAGGCACCGACTTACCGTAGTTTGGATTTCCTCTGAAAAGTTGAATCTCACATGCTAGTGCTTCATGAGTAGGTCTACATTTTGAATTAAGTACAGATCTCGTTCGAAAATCTTATCTCTGTTAGATGAAGATCCATTAGCAAAAATAGCTCCAAAACAACCCTTAGCATAGGATTAGAGTTCACATTCTTCTTGGTCCATGAAATTAGCTCTTACAGAGAAAGTTGGACTAGGGATGACAATTTGAACTTCTACCTTGAAATGTAGGACCACTTTTCCTAAATTAACGAACACCCGAATTAGTAGCTAGAGATTCCACAAAGGCTAGCATGCAAGAATTTGGTCCTCTGCCATATTCATCTTCTTTTTGCCCACAGTCAATATTGCCAGATCAATTTTTTTCTTGAAACGCAGATCTAGTTCTAATCAGTGTATCTTTGAACAAAGGGAGAGGGGGGATTGTATTCCCCCCAACCAGGAGCCATTGAAGGAGGAACCAGAGATCAAGGTGACAAACAAAATAGTACTCAAAACCAAAGAGATCCAGAAAAAGAATCCAGGAAATGACCAAACTCTAGTAGAACCCCTTTTTTCTTTCAGTTTTCTCTTAGGAGGTAATTGTTTCATGTAGTTAGTCTCTGGAATTCTATAGTTTGCTTCTCAACTGTTATGTAAGATTGCTTTTTGTTTCTAGTGAGGCAGAGACTCTTAAGTCAAATTAATCTTTTGCATGTTCTTATGTACTTTATGCAATTCATATTTTCAAAATTAAAAAAGAATGCAAATCATTTGAAGTTTTTGCCTGGCTTCGTATGATGTTTGAATCCTGCTTCCTTGCCTGCATTCTCTAGTAAATTTTTTATGTTCTTAGTTATCTGCCAGTTTATTTTGTTTCTTATGAAGGCAATTTTTTCAGTCCATGAATAAAAGCTTTAGTTCACTGTTTATTGACACAAATGTTGTGACAATCCTTACCAACTTATTCTCACCCACATTGAATAAATGTGTGCTAAATATGATATCTGATATTATGAGTTCTCCTGATAATGTAGGTCAGATTCAACTGAAAAGATTTTTGAAATCAAGGGAGAGCATTGGAGATTTGCCAGCATCATCTCAGAAGTTCATGTTGAAACTAATTGGTGACGAGCATGCCAAACAGAATATAACAAGTTGCAATGTTTTTGGAGGAGTGGATTCCTGTGCTTCCATTTCTAATTTCTCAAATTACATGAAGAGCTGCAATTCAAAAGGAAAGCTTATAGATTGTGCGTTTCAAATTGATGCTTTACAAACTACTTTGGAAGACCCATCCTTTGTACTGCAACAATATACTGGAGCCAGAGGTGACAATTACTTCAACAGTTCTCTCTATGAATTATCAATGAAGTTTCTCTACCTGCGTTATAAGAATGGAAGAAAAATACAACAGAAGTTTTCCTATCAAAATTTTATGAGCTTCCATTAACATATATGGTAATTAGTAATTTCAGAAATTCAAGGACTAGTTTACTTTTAATGTCTGTAATCCTGTTTTAGGATGTCTTATATCTTTGATGGATCCTTTTTTTAACCTGGTCATATATGATGATTGAGTGATTTTTTTGGCTAGCTAATCAAATTTACTGTTAGAATATCGCCAGAACTTCCTGCCTGGTATATCACATGTAGAAAGGGAAGGATTTGCCTATGTAAAGAGAAAATAAGAGATATGTAATATTTAATCAAGAGTTCTTCATGCTTGTTAATCTATGTAAATAGGATATTGAACTACCATTTAAGAATTGCAAGTTTGTTCTTAATATTGACCTTACGTTTCTTTTAAATTTTGCTGCAAAATGTGAGCTCTCTAAAATGCATAGAATGTGCCATACTATTCAAGGATATTTGCTCTAAACTAACTCTTTAGGCAAGATTCCTTGTCCAAAATACCTCATGTAAATGATGTATCGTCTAATGAACCTAAACTACCCAAAGTACAACAGATTATTATTTTTAATATTTAATTGTTTATAAATATTCCATTCATACGAGAATCAACATGAGATCCAAACAAGCTCTTTCGAGCACAACCATGAGACTAATATCAGCTCTCTTTGTGCAACCACACTAACAATCACCTATGGAAGACTAAGAGAAATCCCATACTTTAGAAAACACCTCCACGCCAGAAGCCAACTATAGAAGATCAAGAGTCACAACTTAAAGTTCTATACCAAATGTTTTGCTAAGGCAGAAAAAAACTGTTTACTTATAAGGAACCTTGGGAACCGGGTCATAGATTCCTTGGCAAGACTAGGAAATAGAACTTGAATCCAAAAAAAAGCAGTTGAGAGCATACATGGGACTTTGTAGCTACCATAGAAGATTTGTTAAGGATTTTCACAACTTGTAGTAGCCTTAACTGACTCACTAAGGAAGGAGCCTTGGTTAGATGTCGTGCAATGCACTTTTGACAAATTGAAAGAGGTAACGAGCTTCATTTTGTGTTGGAATGTGATTCTTCTAGAGAGTTTTGATTCAAAATAAGTATCCAGTTGCCTTTGAGAGCCGCAAGCTTAGAGAACCACGTAATTTCTCTATTGTTGATAGCTCTAGCTTTCTTGGAGAGTGCCAATATTTTCACAATGAAGTTCATATATTTGCATTGTGTTTCGAGGCTCTAGTTGAGTGCATTGATTCTTTTCGTTTAGTTTCAACTTTTTGAATGCATTTCAAACTTCTTGGAGGAATATTCTATTTTTGGAAAGTGTCAATTCTTATTAAGCTGGATCTTTAGTGAGCTTTTGAGTGTGTTTCACCTTAGGGCATATGAATGGAAATTAATTAAAATAATAAACAATTAATATTTAAGGTGTCAAAAGGTGAATTAAAAGAAAACTCATATCAATTATTTATTAAGGTGAGTTTTAAGTGAATATAGTGTCAAAAAAAATAAAAAAAAAATAAAGTCATTTCCATAGGACAAAAAGAATTATTATTTAACGGTGATTTTAAAATATAATTTCTGGAAAGTTCCACAAAGGGTTATAAAAGAGGCTGAAGAGACTCTTGATCTTTCCTGATTGTTCATTTTGATGAAACTCTTTTTGGGTGTTTGATTTGTTGTTCAACTTTCCAGTTCCTAGGACAAAACCCCAAGGGAAATTGGTTTCGGCAGTGAGAGATCTTCCCTAGCTGGTTTGCAAGTGGTGACAATCAGATTTCACAGATGTACTGAAGATTTTTCAGTTATAGATTTGTGCTGAAGGTTTAATTATTTTCACAGGTTTGGGTATTTACTTTCAGGGAAGGAATTCTGAATAATCTGTGTGATATTTGCAAGCTAATAAAAATATAAAGATTTGGGTTGAAGATTTGTATGTAGCTTCTAAAGGGTTTGAAGAGGTATGAAGACTGGCATCTGAATTTGAGTTTATTTGATTTGAATGTAAAAGTATTTTATTTGTTGATTCAAATGTGAGGCTATATAAGACCGGCCACTCTTTTTGAAGAGAGGAGTTCAAAAATTATTTGGACTCTTGATGATATTTGACTTGTCTTTTTGGGAGTTGAAACAAGGGATGTCTGTTAGGTGCCTCCTTCCTAGCCACTATTTGTTTTCCTTTTTACTCACTGTAATTTTTTTCCTAGGGATGTTCCGATTTTTTGGTATTTTGTGTTTGGGGTTTGTAGTTCATGGAATACTTATATTTGAAGGATAAAAAACATGAAACAAAAATGGCTGATTGCAACTTTGAATCTATATTAAAATCATAAACTTCTAAAAACATCATACCATAAACTTTCTGGAAAACAACATACTAATTCACTTAAAAGAATATATTTCAGTCTATTTGCTGATTTCTTAGTCCATACAACAGCACAATTGTAAAGACCAACCCGTCCTAAAATAAAATAACAGTTTATGAGAAGATAACAATAACATATTAGTGCAGAGTAGTCAAGACTATATTTTTTTTGTACTTCCAGTGTTAGTTAATGATTACTCAGGAGATATAACTCTCTTTCCACAAGAGAGACAGTATAAAACAGCCAATCTGACTCTTCTGTCCTGGGCCATAAGGTGATCAATCCGGATCACACCTCTAATCTTACGGAATAGGAGAACATAAGTGACCTTCAAGGAGTCATACCTCTATTGGTGCGGAGTAGGATTGAAATGTAAGTGACCTTGAAGCCGTACCTCCATCCTTAGTAGACGAGAATTAATATGGACATGATTTCTCTACTGCTCTGATCAGAGTCTTTTCACTCCGGTTCACTCCGGTGGCCCCACTAGGGTTCGGAGTAGCTTGCAAGGTATTCCATAGTCTGCCTAGGACTGTGCCAAGGACCTTTGCAAGGTTACAAAAATAGGATCTGCACCCTTCCTTGGATTTTGGGCCTTTAGCCAGGTGCACGACCACCGAGAGTAATTTTAAGTCCTATACCTCCTCTCGGCTTTCAGGCAATCCAGCCGGGTATAGGTACCTTCCTGAGAATCGTTCTTTTACAAGTTTTGTTAATTAAAATTTATGATATGACAATGATTAAACTACCACATAACTATGTCCAAGGCACCTGTGCACTGGAGGTATCCTTCATCTCCAGGCTGCCTACATACCCGTAATCCATGGGATCAAGGCCCTTGGATCCGCGTTCTCTCTAACGAATATGTAATTCTGTTGGTACTACGTTTGATGTAATTGTTGTGGGGACGCAACCCCTTTTGGGCATTATCCGTTCCCCAAACAATTCTTTGCCATCATACACCCACTCGGGTGAATCAGGCGGAATCTGGAGTTAACCACTATAAACATTAACAGTGCTTGTCATAAGGTTAAAGTTAAACCACGAGTAAAGATTTTCCCTATGCGCATGAGACCTATTTCCTCTCCTCAATTGTATTGTGCCAGTTCCCTCCTATGTTATTATGAGTCTCTTGTCAGAGTTTGGATTCTAAGTTTGTAAGACAAAAGCTTGTTTGCTGAAACATTGCATTAATTTCATCTATCCAAGAGATTTCGAGACATTCTAAAAAGGTTTGAACTAGTGACAAGATAGTGCTTTCCAACTAAATGAGTCTAATCGCTGTGAGATGTTGTCCAGTCTTTTGAGACAGCCACATAAAGAAAAGAATTATTTCAATTGTTTAACAGCATATGAGTCACCGTATTTAACTATGGACAGTATTATAAGCAGAAAATAATCATGAAAATCTGAAAGGAATTATTCACATTTTGAACCATCAAACATGATTTGGAACCATTCAAGTTTTGAACAATCATCTACAATTAAATCTTTCAGACATTGGACAGCAACATTAGAATAGAAATATTCAGTTTTGGACTGCATGGTAAGAATGAAACTGTTTTGAAACAGCAAAACAAGAAGTAAGTTTATTAATGAAAAACAATTCACCCACTTCCACTCCATAATAATCAATAGCCTGGGATTCTACTACAAGTACAGCAGTCCTATTACATTTGTAAATCATCTCAAAAGAGCAGCAACTTTAGCAAATAAAGGTAAAAAGCTCGGACAATAATATTGTATAAACCAAAGAAACAAGAATCGGAATCGTCTCGGAATCGGCAAGGCCGAATCGAATCGCGAATCGCCCATGAATCGGAATTGAATCGCCCATGAATCGGCAAATTTAAAAAACCCTTAAAATTTAGAGATTTTTACAATTTAAAACTTATTTCATGCACCCTTTATTGAATATAACTTAAACACACTATAACATCATCAAATAGAAGCTAACATACATAAACAAGGAACATAAATGATAAATCCATCACATGCGTTACATATTTATGCAGCCTAGAAGCATGAGTTAAGATTGGTATGTCACATAGTATCATAAAGACATTTAAACAACAAAAACACTTGTAATCATAGCATCATGAATCATGATCATACCATCATATACCTCAAGTGCAAGTTCAACGTCAAAGATTTAAGAATCAAAACATTAAAATTAAATCATTACATCAGTTCAAGTATCATTGTTTTAAGTTCAACTAATGAATTAATAATTTATTGATATTCTTCTTCTTCATCATCATCTTCTATATGGAGCCTAATAAGACTCGAAGGTTAATTTTTCCCCACTTTTATCGGCGCAGTTTCCACCCCAAATTATTAAATGGGGGTTTGGGGGCGAAGCAATTCTTAAGACATCAAATCATAGATGTATGTAAGATGAAAGACACAAAAAAAAGATAAAAAAAAAGTATTTTTAAATTTTTTTTGACTTGACAGCCGATTCATGCCGGTTCATACATGGCGATTCAGGCGATTTTTGGATGAATCGCCTGAATCGGCGATTTAGGCGATTCATGCCAAAAAACCGCCGATCTGATTCACCGGCTCCAAAAAAATCGGGAGCAGTGAATCGAATCACGATTCACGCGATTCAGAGGCGATTCTCGTTACTCTGGTATAAACTCAAGCTTATGATACTATAGCCTAATTAGCATTTGACCAACATTCTTATTGTCTGAGACATAATTCAGAGATCTGTTATATATGTATAAATGTGTATTCAAATTCAAAAATATAATGACCGAATAGTTTTATAAAAGAAAAAAAAACTTGTAAGTAATATAAGTTTGATTCTAATTGTGTACAGTAGTTAAAATCTCTTGTCATATCATTCACTGAGATATCAATTTTACTCTTTGTTGCCGATTCGGGTGCGGATGCGAGAATCGGGTGCACGGATTTGGGGGATGCGGATGTGTTTGGATGCGTTTATATATATATATATTTTTAAATATATATGTATATATATAATTATATATATACTAGTTTCTTGAATTTGTATTATCATCGATGCTTTGATTCGACAATTTCAGTTTGTTCCATCTCTGAAGCTTATATGCTTTCTATGGATATTAAGCATGAAATACTCTATTCTATTGTGTATATGTAGCTGCTAAGTCGCAAGGTTTGAATTTGAATTCGTGTTTGACAACAATCAAATTCAGATGAAGTTCGACAAAAGAAAAATTCGGAAAAAAATTCAACATTAAATTCGCCTTGTATAAATTTAAATTTTTAAATATAAGTAATATATCCACAAAATACTAAATTTTATTTAAAAAATAAAATAAAGATATATTATTTATATTTTTAACTAAAAAGATAAAATAAAAATAATATTAAACTTTATTTTTATAACCATAAAATAAAAAATATTAATTTTTATTTTAACTTTAGAAAACAAAATAAAAAATGCTAAAGATATTTTAAAAATAAATGCTAAATTGTAAACTAAAAAACTTATTACAAAAGTAATAGGACTTTTTTGAACGTTCGGCCTTAGTCATTATAACAATATAAAAAAAATCATTCCTTAAAATTTATAAACAATGACCTCGAGACGAAAAAGTGAAAGGATCTTTTTCTCGAGACTTCGAACCGACCATTGTGCAGAGGTCTTCCCGTGCAATTGGGCGTGAAAACTAGAAATGTGTCGATTTGGCTTCACAAAATTCAAAATTCCTTGCCTTGTGTTCGTCGGCTGCCGCAACTAGTGTCGTTCAGATCTCTATCGTGCGGATATAAGAAATTTGCTTTGTCATAGCCGCCAACAAGAGAAGATTTGTCGATATGAAAAAAGCCCTAAAAAAATGTTCTCCACATTTTTTTATTGAATAAAACTACAGTCGACCTGTTTCGTACAAATTTTAACTAATTTACAATTGTTTTTATAAGTTCACCGAATTTCAAACTTGAAGCCGAAAATTCGGCGAACCTTGTGACACATTGTTGCTGGGTTCTTTAAGTGTTGTCGCCAACCTTAGAAATCTGCGTGCAGTCCTTTAGTCGATACCTTGCTGCATAGTTTAAGCCATAGTTGCAGCACTCGCCGAGTTTTCTGTTTTTTTCTGAAAAACTTGGCTGCGTTTTTATTCCAGCGCTTATGAACAAAAAAACGTCATTTTTCATCTTGATTTCTCATTTGCAGCAGTTTCTTTGGTGAGTGAAGGGGTTTTTTGAGCTTCCAAGCCCTTGCTAGGTGATTGCAAAGTATTGGAGGCGGATTTTAGTGGATTTAAGGTGAATTTTAACCAGTTTTTCAAGAAAAATCATATTCCTAGGTTTTTTAAGTTCCCAAGTATTTTGCTGAGTTTTTTCAAAAATTGGCCGAGTTTCTCCTGATTTTTTTTTCAGGCCTTAAACGAGTTTTTGCTAAGTCCAAATTTTGCAACTATAGTTTAAGCATTGGCCATACGACACCATTATCATGGATCTATCCCTAGCAGCCATGCATGTTTTAATGGGGTTCAACTCTCAATGGTGAGTATAAATGCCATGCACCATGATTCCATGAGGCGTGTTGTTGTACGTCTGAGGCATCTGCGTTCTACTTCGCAATAGCTTCATTCTGGCAGCTATTTCATTCGTCGATTCGGATGGTGGTGTGTTTGTGTCTTGGTCTTTTGCATGGTCGTCTTAGATGACGCCTTGACTACCTTTTTGTTAATGCAACCTCGTTATTCCCTGCATTAGCAGCTAATAGAAGCGGTCCATGGCCTTGTGCCCAGATTCCTTGTGGATGCCTACCGAAAGCTTATCGCAGGCATCCAGCAGGCATTCACAGGGAATCCGCCTCCGCTCCCGCATCCGGGCCAATCCTAGACGCATCGGTATCTTAGATTTTACTATACTCTTCCAGCCAGCAAAACAAAGAAAACTTTATCCTGGCAAATGAGTGGTGGATAGCAGAAACAAAGTCTTATATTTTGAACATCCTTAATGGGTTGTAAGCCAAGTATATTGCCGTCAAGTATGCGTTTGAACTATACATACACCTATATATACATATATTTATGTACATACATATACATGTATATATACGTGTATTTATATCTTTTCTACTCAAGTTGAACTATTCCCTCAAACAAAATCCGAATCTAAAGAGTTTGAAATAGTAAGGGAAAGAATTGTTTCAGGATTAATTCCAGAATTCACAAGTGCTGAGACAAGGTCTTTTCCAAACTTATAAAGACTGAAATAACAATGGAATTTACATTAGTACCTAAATAGTTTTTTTATAAATCTGGTATGTTCCTATTTCTTTGCAAAGTATGTTGCTATACTTGTAAAATGAGTAAGGGTTTCATAATATAAAAATCGCACATGATCTTGTTTGAAGGAAGAGGTTTAAACAATGAAGAAGAATGACAATGTCTGCTGCCCCTCTTTTGTTTCTCCTTTTCCAGCTACCACTTTTGTCCCTCAAAACATTTACTGTCAATTTCTGCCCACGGCAAGAACTCTTGATGAAACTTATTATAGCTCACTCTCTTGCAAGATAAATCACTGCCTCTGTGTGTTTCCTAAAATGAAGACTTGGAACCTATTTATTACTATTTCCAGGCGGTGCTAGAAGGCATCTTCCCTCTTCCAGAATATTTCCAAAACCCTCGTGGAGCAAGAAAAAAATCAGATTTTTCTTTCCGAAAGCATCTTGAATGAGTTTAAATCAGATTTTCTTGGGGTTGAGGCTTCTTCATGCGTATATCTTCACTCTTTTGCCGGACACATCTACCATTGACGTCTACGCTCCTTCACAGGCGGATGCGTATGATTTCTCCCAGACCTGCACGATGGTCTCTATTTTGTTTTTATTTGCTGGCTCAAAATAATTTTAATGTTTATAAAGCGGAAGTTGATTTGGTTTTATAATTTATTTTTAAGTCATGAACTTCCTTGTTTTCCATCGAATTTATAGGTATTGGTATAATTATAATGCATCAAATTATTTTATTGTGTTAATATTTATATTAATCACACTTACTTATTTTACTAATGTTTATATTATTAATTTTATTTACATTATTTCAAAACTTATTTTAAAACTTCTATTGTTTAATATTTGTATTTAATATGTATGTCTTATTTTATTAATGATTATATTATTAATATTATTTTTATATTTATTTAATTACTCATAATGTCCAACAATTGTATTATTAATAATTATTTAAACATCTTGTCTAATTTTGTAATTTCCTATTCTTAATATTAAATGGGTATTTCAAATGGAGTAAAATTCAGAATCTAGCTAACACTATAGAATACAAAATAATTCAATTCAAATTACCTCACTAAAAACCGTCCAAATTTTTTAAAATAAATCAAACTAAATCAAAATAATATATAATAAACGACAATAAATTAACACACTTGTCGAACACTATGTTAATATATATGAGAATCACAAAAGCTAACTTATAGGGGATGTGACATCCTCCCCCCGTTAAAAATGCATCATCCCCATGCATAAAAGTTACAAAATAACAATTTAAATAACAAATTCATAATGTGCATATCAAAATTAAACATATAAATTCATTGTTAATTACAAAGGATTCATAACCAAAAGCAAGCATTTACATCATATATGCAAAAATTAAAATCTGTTCCAACATGAGTCAATCCATCATAAGGTTTATCGAATAATATTTATCAAAATTAGCAGGTCATATTTTATGCTAAGAAAATTTTCAACCACTCATAGAGTTAATCAAAATAACATCTATCAAAACTAAGAGAGTTTGTAGCTAGATCAAATGTTCAAAACAAGCGCGGATAATTTTTCTCCATCTCCATGGTGTCCTCCCAAGTTGCATTCTTTGCCGAATACTGGTCCCACTGCTATACATAGATTCATGGTTTTGATCACGCTTGAGATTAGTATCTTGTTCTTCTTTAGATGAATCATTAGGATTTTTTGCTTCAATTATGCCATCATCAATAAGATCTTGGATTTTATGTTTCAAGTCCCTGCAAGATGAAGTTTCATGTTCGTTATGTCTATGATATGCACCATAGTTGCTCGAGAATACAAAACCATATGAAGTGATTTGAGGCAACGTGATGAGATTGTTTTCGAGGAGTTCTTCCAATGCTGATTCGTAAGACTGTCCCAAAGGAGTAAATTCTCTATCCAATGGACATTTAGATTCACTTGAACTTACCAAAGAGATTTGAGATTCAAGATCATAATGCTCTAATTGGCTGTTGTTGCATGATTGATAGGGAAGACTCTCAGCTGAATCTTCTTCATTTGCTCCATCAAAGATTGGACTTTCATGAATCTGTAGAAAAGATTGTTGATCACAGATAGGCTGGCCATGAAGTTGATCTTGATCAAAGATGAGATTGATTTGAGATTGTTCTTGATCAGAGATAGGATTGAAGTGAAGTTGTGAAGTAGCTTTTTTGTTTGAAGAAGATGAAGATAGGTGTGGATCATGATGAAATAGAAAAGGAAAGATTAATCTCAATGAAGACTTGCTGGATGAGGTATCCTTTTCTTCCTTTAAGCCTTGGATTTGAGATTGCAAAGATTGGATTTGCTTCGATAGGGCTGCAATAAGTTCCTCTTCTTCCTTGCTGCTATGATCATAGTGTATAGCCCATTTGTTTTTAGCCATCGTAAGATTGTCTTGATGTTTTTGAATAGAGGATTGGGATAAAGATGTAGCGGAGGTTTGTCTCTTGAGATCTTGAATTTGGTGTGCCAAGGAGGCCATGAGCATGGGACAGAAGAAAAAAAAAAATGCAAATTTTTCATTTTTTTTAAATTTTTTTTTCATCTTTTAGTAATTTGCATTTTCGAAGGTCTTCTGCTCATTTTTGGGAGTTGAGATTATCATCGGTCTCTAAAATAGTGTGGCTCCAAAATTGGGTTGCCGAAGGTCCACTATTTTAGAGATTGGAATAAGATTTCTTGGGGACCTTTCCAACGGTGAAACCGGTTCGTGATTTCGAGCACTGAGTCAAAAGTTATGACCTCACGAAGTTGGGGTAAACTTTCCTAGAAATCTTGAAAAAATTGTAGAATTATCTGACTCATTTGGATATCTGTGGCAATAGAAGATGAAAGTACTCCGAAAAGGGTGTTTGGATCAATGATTAGATTTGTCAAAAGACGTACAAAAATGGCCTCTGTTTTGAAAATGACCAAACAGGTTATCCTTCCTAGAAACAACGAAATATAAACCAGAAATGGCCTTTTGCTCCAGAAATGATAGAATATTGATCCAAAACAATGAAATAACCTAGAAATGATGGAGCAAATACTGGAAACAACACTTTTCTCCAAGATAGTGTAATGAAACAGCAGGAAACAATCTTTTAAACCCTGGAAATGATGAAATAAAGACTGGAGACGATGTTTCAGGACTAGAAATGATGTTTTACATGCAGGAAATGACTTTTTAGGATACTTTAGAATCTATTTCTTGATGACAGTCATCAACTTGTAAATTTTTGATGTCTCAGATGTATTTTCAGGTATTTTTGCTTGTTCAATTAGTGATGCACACACGCCAAACAAAATGTCTTTTGTCTTGGTAACGAGTGTATGTTCTTTAGATTTTTCGTTAGTAAAGCCACAAATGCAAACACACCTATCCTTATGAAATTGGCTTAGCATGAAAACTTTTTCTCGTTGACTTAGGTAAGCACTCAAGAGCTAATCAAAATACGGTCATTGAAGATCACACAATGGATCAAGCAATGTCGTATTATTCGACTCCAAGCGCTAATGAGGGCACGATATGACGAGTGTCTTGGGGAAGTTACTATCTTCCTTGAACATCGGGGGTGAATCGGGTAAGCTGCTACTCTATGGAGTCTAGTAGGGGTTTTTGTTCATATACATCCTGTGTGTCTGTGCAAGCGCGATTCAGGCGTATAGCCCCACAAAGCACCTTGGCATAAGTAGTCACATAAACGTGATTGAGACCTCTAGGGCCCTATCATATGCTAGGCGAGAGCCGAGTATAAGCTCAAATGGTACCCGACTTCCGAGGCTTTGGCCGCAAGAAGAAAATTTGATTAACGTGAGTTGGAGTGGTGTGGCTTACACCTTGTGCTCACGTGGGTCATTCTCCAAGGGTGGGTACTTTTTCCCACTTGGACATGCCCATCTAAAAGGTATGCATGAAATGAATAGAAAAGCTATGAGGGTTTGGATTTCTGATTTGCCCTCAAAGGGGAAAAGAGCATAATTTCCTACCTTGTCACCTTTCCCTGACACGCCAAACAAGGTTCAATTTCCAAGAATTTAAACTCAAAACTTAATCTAACATTTGAGTTTTTGATTTTCCCTATGGAAAAAGAGCATAATCCTATGATAAGATTAAGAATCAAATTCAATTCTAACAAATGCCTAACAATCTTATCGAAAGACATTGTTTAGTTGATTTCCAAGGCAACCTGCATGACGAGCATTAGTAGTTTGTGTTTGTTTTCAAACCTTTGACAATCGAGTCTTTGACAGCATCCTGCAGACAATTGTTAAGCTATTTTCATGACCAGACCAGAAAAACATCACACGTTAGTCATTAATCCATAAATTTGATCAAGAAATCTCTTTGATTTTTCAGTCTGCCTTAAAAACAATGAAACAGTGACCTGAAATGACTATTTATCGAAAACGATCAATCATTTACCGGAAACGACTAAATGTGTAGGAGACGACTAAATGTTTACCAAAGACACCACTAAATCCACCGAAAATGACTAAATATATTCCATAAGCGACTAAATGCAAATTTCTCCATGATGTTACCTTTCCTAGAAACAAGCAAATATTGACAGGAAACGATGGAATGAAAACTGGAAACGACCAAATTACATCCGGAAACGATTGAACAATTTCAAGACTGATGAAATGTCTCCCGAAAACAACGTTTTTGTTGTCTGTTTCCTGTCCTTTAAAATAGAATGTGAAAAATCATGAAATTAGGGCTAAGAACCCCACGGTGGGTGCCAAAATGTGATGTGTTTTACTTTTTATTGTATATCTGCAATTCTGCCACACAACACTCAATACGACATTACATTAGTAGGTTTGCATCAAATTTAACCAAATTCAAGCAATTAGACTACTAAAATCGTCCTATTGCTTCCTACACAAGAAGATTCAATTGAATTACACAAAAATGCTCTTAGATTAGCAGTAATTCATATTGAATAGACAATTCTATGATGGAAGATTCAATAAAAAATGCTCAAATCCATCTAGTTATGATGTTTTGCAAGCTAAAATGATCTCAATTATGCTTCTATGGTGAACTATTTTAGAATGAAAATTAGCATTATGCCTATGTAATGAATGATCTATATCTATGATGATCTAGATACAAATTGATAGCATGTAGGTATGTGAGAGATCTAGATGGAAATAACTTGATGAGAGGTTGATTTTATAGATTTTTCCTTGGAGGGAAAGATTCAAATTTGAATTTGAATTGGATGGTTGGGATTGATCCACAATGAGTGGTTGAGATTAGGACCTTGAGTGATCCATGTGATTGAAGCTCATTGTTTAGAATTAACTTGTTTGTCCTTTTGTGCTTGAGTGGATAATAGGACATTTATTTAATTCAATTAATTAATATCTCTAGCCATGGTATTTTTGGTTTTGATTTAATTAAATAGCTAGGAGTATTAATCAATGAATGATCATTGATGTTTGATTATTGATGAATTATGTAATTAAATTGATCTAACTTAATTACACAATTATGTTTAGGATTAGCTTGATTTGATCATGGTTAGGAGATTGGATCTTTTGATTAGCATTTAGGGCAATTGATTTGGCTAGACTAATTTTAGGTGATTATAATAAGCTGAACAACATCACACAAAGCTGTTTTTTGAGGATGGGTGACATGGTTTCCTAAGACTATAAACATACATGAAATCATCACTTAAGAGGAATGTGGTAGAAAAACTTAACCCTCAATTTATTAGCCATGCAAAATCAAGTAGAATGTTGGAGAGTTGGCTATGAATTGGAGCTACCAAAGCATACTTGGATACATAATATCTTCTATGTATCACGCCTTAAGAAGGCTCTAGAGCAGCATATTACTCCTCCAACTAAATTATCTCCCTTGGATGAATAAGGGAAATTAATATTGGTTCTTGAAAAAATTATTGACGCTAGGGAATGAATTTTGAGGAACAAAAGCATTGAGTATTTGGTTCAATAGAGGGTCTACTATTAAAGGATGCCACTTGAGAAGGAGAATAGATATTGAAACATCCTAACTTGCATTTTCTTCTAGGGAAACAATTCTCAGATGGGAAGATTGTCATATCCCCTTCACAGACATAGGATGACAAAAGACCCTTAGCTTATCTTTAATTTTTCCATAGGCTATTGGGAATTTGGGATGTTGCAAAGGGAAAAATTATTTAATAATTTAACTTAAATCGTTCAAAAAGGTAAATTTATGTTTATGTAGAAAAGGATATCTTAGATATAAATTATTAAAAGATAAAGTATCTAAATTTAAAGTATTAAAAACGATTCAATTTGCCATGTTTGATGGAACTTTAAGCTGATTAAACTCTCCTAATTATGTGCCTCTTAAGTGGAAATTTTCCTTGAATGGTGCACTTTTGTTGTGCCATCAGCACCTTGATTGAAGTTTTAGACTAACATTTTTATCAATAAAAAGTGTTAATTTCTCTTAAGTTTGACACATTTCATCCTTGGCGCACTTGTTGGAAATTTGGATTGGCTTTGGGAAGGCAAAGTTACACTATGACATAATCTTCACTTAACTCCCTTATGTTGGATAAACATTTTCACTTGCTTGTACCACCTTTTGATTGAGATTTGTCACTTTAGGTGAACTTTTGTTTCGGTATTGCCATTCAAATTGTGGCCTTCCCTGCTTTAACTTTAGCCATCTACTGATCTTTGATGATTTTAGGTCCAAGGCTTTGCCATTTCCTTCTAGGCCCTCTCTAAACTTGACCTTTGGGCTCTCTCTGAATTTGACTGCTTCCATACACCCCATTGGTTGTTGATAACCATTTGACTCAATGCCTCTTGCACCTTCAAAATTCATCTCATAACAATTGTATTAGATGCAGACCGGGTCTGAGCAACCTAGGATCATGTTAATAGTAAGTTAATAACATATTAAAAATATATTACAAATTTATATACATATTGATATTGAACATGACAAATAAAATAAAATAAATTAAATTTACCTTCAACAATTCCAATCTCAAGAAAATTTTGAAAATTGCTTGTGATATATGGTGGTTTGTCACAAACATCGGGGTCTCCTTGCTGCTTGCACTCTTGGTATATTTCTTTCACCCACTCTATTTGGGTGCCAATTATTTGCATCACCAAGTTGAGGGAGTGTACGATGCATGGTGAGCAAAAAATGTGCTCATATCTTGCCTCAACCAAAGCACTTGGAGCCCTACAATTTTTTGAATTATCCATAATTACTTGGACCACATTCTCATGACCCACCATCTCTATGGAGTCAATGAGGATCCTAGAAATGAACATTGCATCTTTGACTTCCCCTTCACAATCAACCGCCCTCAGAAACATTGCCCCTTTGGGGGACACTGCAATAAAATTTATCACTGGATGGTTTTTGCAATCTTTCCATCGATCAAAAACAATAAAAACACCAGATTCAATCCAAGAATTTATAATTGGTTTTAGTGAGGCCTCTACAAAATTATTCTCTCTTTGCAATAAGGTGGTACACACCTTTTCATACGCAGGACTTGTGAAACCAGGAGGTGCATTCTGGATTGTCGACACCATTTCCCACAAATATGGTGATCTCACCAAGTTGAATGGAAGACCATGGGCATAGATGCAACATGCAATTTTTTGTTCTGCAATATCTCTTGCTTCCATTTTAAATGCTTTGTCCAATGGACCTCTTTTGCTGGTGGGAATTTCTACTTCATCTTCATCTTCCATAGAGGGTATATGCAAGAAGAGATGTTTGGAGGCCGCTATTGTATTAGTGGTTAAATTCATTGTTTTTTTCTTACCAGAAGGATAAGCACCTTTTTTTCCTCTTGCAATCATTTTATTAGCATCTTCTTGTTCTTTTAGAATGTCGCTATTTGTACAGGAGATAACCCCTTCTTATCTTGGCCCTCACACATTCCCATCCCTTTACCAGCAAGGCCCATGAAGTGAAGTCTCACTCGAGAATATGAGCTGTTTTTTTGTAAATTACAGAAATTACACTTCCAAATATATCCCCCACCTCCTAGAATTTTTGAAATCCTTGTGGTATGTCTCCATAAAAGAGATCCTTTATCAATTTTGAATCTTTGCTTTTCTTCCCCACCCATTAAACTTTGACTACTGGACATTATAACAAAGAGTGAAACGAGAAACCCTGGTCTGGTCTGGGTCATTGCCATTTAAAATGCCAATCGGTCCTTTGGTTTCTTTTTTTCTAAAAAAAATTCAAAAAAAAGTTGAAACAAATCATCAAAAACTTGAATTTTTTTATCTTGATCTAAAAAAAATTCATTAAAAGACTAAAGAATAGGGTCAAATGCTTACCTTAGACACTTAAATCTCCTTTTTGGAAGCTATCTGACCCTCCACGAATAATCCTCTTCGAAAAAAACCACCTGCCCTTCAAAATGCCAAAATGGAGACAAAATGAGATGAGAGAAAAAGAGCAAACAAAACGATATGTATTTAAATTGAATGGCATCATAAAGGTCTGTTTTAGGGTTTTGAGAAAAAAACTTAATTTTGTGTTTCTTAAGTCACAAAATGTGACTTGGCTGTGGATGCGCCCAGGCGTGCGTTGGATGCGCATCTTGTATGCATGCTTCAGATGCATCCAGACCGGAGCGCATCTGGATTCAATGTGCACCTCCAGGATGCACATCCGGTAACATAGAATCTAGGCTAGTTGATATCCTTGTAAAAGACACATTGGTATGAAGTTACAGGGATAGTCTGAATTTTTGACTAGAAACATGAGGTAACTTCATGCATGCTACCATGGCCTCATCTTAATAACATTTTATTCCTTTGAATTCATTCATAATTGGGACAATGCTTATAAGTGTAGTTTTCATATGAAATTATCTTTTTGTTGCTTATTTGTTGACACTTGATGCGGAAGGAGACATTAGAGAAGAATGTTAATTAATCTGTAGAATCAATGGAGCAAGCTCTTTTGGCTGTGGCAAATATGAGCATTTTCATCAAACTATTTTACTCAATTATTAGTGCATTTTGCAGATCATATTGATTGTCGTTATTCTCATGAAAAGTCTGAGAAGTTCTTGTGTGCTATAACTACACCTTCTTGTGGTACTGTTGACAAAGTGCTGGATGAAATTCCGGTATGCTTTTTATTCCTTTCTACAAATCTGGTATGAAATTTCATATCTGAAGAAGGTTTTTCCAATTGCATGGTTCATGTATACTCTTACTAACGAAAGTAAAAAAAAATTACATACTTTAAAGTAGATTGTCCAACTCATTGCAAGGTTTCTAGATTTCAGATTAGAAGTACTAGTTTTTTTGTCGCTGCAGATTATTTTTTCTTTGTACATGCTACAAGTCTAAAACTTTGTTAATGAACTCTTCTCTTTCAATAATTTAATTTCAGCCATTTTATCAGCATTTCAAATTTCATAAATGCATCCTATATCTTGCTTCTGACATTGCATATTGTTTAGTTGGACACAAGAACAGTTTTAGGGTTACGTGTCATTTCCATCCACTTTGCTCCTAAATTTGAAAATAAGACTCATTTTGTCGCAGTCTCTTATATCCTCTGTTGCATCAAAGAAGTCCCCTCCATCTATGTCATTACAAAAAGGGGTGTCACGTATCATACAAGCAGCAAGTTTAGGATTTCCTTGTAAGATGATGTGTGAAGCAGTGGTGGAAGCTTATGGATGCAATCAACCAACTTTTGGAGAGGTACAATTATCCGTTTTCTTCTAAAATCTTTAACTCTGTTCTTATTATTTGAAGTTCATAGTAACACAACTTTTAAAGTATCAATATGTGATAGTCATTGGACCATACATTATCAGGTGATGGATGCTATTGAAGTTGGTAGTCTATCAAGTACAAGAGCTGCCATGGGATTATCAAAAAAAGAGTTGTTTCATTTGCTTTGGGACAAACAAGTTTGTGACATTTTTTCAGAGGATTCTGTTCCTGGGTTCTCTGGAGTTTGTGTATTATCAACAGATTCAACTGCAAAATGTAATTTGTGCAATGGAGTAAAACAGACGAGTTCTATTCCAAAAGAAGTTCTCAAGCATGGTGTTCAAAAGTTGTCCCAAATGGTCTTAAGACTGCTGCAGGTATTAAATTGCTATTGTGCTTCTTTATGGGCCTTGACAATAAAATTTATTGACAGAAGTTAAAAGTCAAATAAAATGAATGGTACTCTGATAAAATTTTCCTTCTAAAAGGTAGGTGCAGTTGTTACACATCACATTTTTTATCTTAATTCTTTTTTCTTGCCAGCGTTTTTTAAAATTAAATTTTTTTTATCTTGGCAAGACATAAAAGAACAAGGTCAACTGTCTTATTAACAAAAGTTAAGGAATATAGATGAACTTATTACAATTGCAAGATTTATGTCAAAGGAAACATCAGCTTATGCAGAGTTGGATTCAACGGATGATTTGCAATAGTTTTGTAAGTGATTCTGAAACACAATGTCATACGAACATCTTTTAATATTTACTGGGAAGTAAGAAACATAATTTAAGGATTCATGCTAGGGGCTCTATTCTGGATATGTTGAAAACTTCTGGAAATTGCATTGTTTCCCGTAAAATTATTATTGGAGTTTCAGCCTTATTCTATTTTAATGCATTAGGCTCCCTATATAAAAACAATGAAATTACAATGTAGGTGAATTTTTCTTTCAAAGAGCAAGCACTGCTTTGACATTAAATATGTGGAATATTCAATAACCTTTGAGGGGACATTGTAAAATATTTTTTTATTCATTTTTTCATATTTTGATCTTCTTTCTCAATAATACTAGGCATACGTTCTTGTGTTTTTGATTGGAATTTTCATTATAGTCATTCTGCGGCAGCATTTAGGGCACTATAAAACAAATTTTACTTTCATAGTAGGCAATTTCAATTTTCTTTTATTTGTTGGATGTCAAGCAATTTAGTTGTTGAATTTATCGGCTCCTCTCATGGATGTTGTTACCGCCTCCTATGGAATTAGTATGTTGAATAAATGTTAGCATACCAGCATTTATAAAGGAGCTGCCATGAACAATGGAGATTATATTATAAAGTCACTAAAATAATATTAT
>MU226379.1:1614854-1638247 GCA_018584345.1 Thuja plicata | reverse complement strand
CAACATACACATTGTCTATGCAAGAATATGGCATGGTTTGTAACCAATTAATGTTGGAAAACTCATCCTTCCAGTCTTTGTAGAAGAAGCATCATCCTTGATCCATTATCAAACTATGAAACATCATATGGATTGGTTGAGCATGACAACAAAAAGAAAATCCCCTCCTCTCTGCAACATATTTACAAGTACAAAGCTCCAGCAAGAGTACACCACTTGAAGCCAGACGTTGAACAACTTCTCAAGCTTGTAGCCACTGCTATAGTTGGCACCTTCACAACACATAGACAATCTACTTGTTCTGAACAGACCGAGTTGTAAAAATCTTGAACCCTCAAAACTAAATTGGCATTTGGGTGAGACGTAGAAAACACACTTTTTGCAGAGACCAGCATACCCATTGGATGAGCATCATGAGTCATCTTTGCATCTTTTTGTATGATATCCATAAGTCCATCAAGCAGCGCTGAGTGTTGATAAATATCAAATTCCTAATCTTCATCCCCATCTATGTATGAAGAAGATGAACGAACAGGAGCAACATTAAAATAGCTTGAATCATGTAGCTTTGGTCCCGTGTCATCTATACCTCGAAACATCTTCTAGTTGATTCAGACTTGTGATTATTCTTTTAAGCATTCTGAATTTCCTTGATAGAGAATGCTAATTAATGGTCATACTACCCTTTTCAGATCAACCATGTCCCTTTATAAGAGAGAGAAATCTATGTGAGGCATTTGCAATCCCTTTCCTTTATAAGCTCAATGTTTTCTTTTATTCCGCAACCAAAATCTCAGGATGTGTGAATATATAAGAGCTCAGAAAACTGAGAAAGCTTATAACAATAAGCTGTGTATCATAGAAATAAAAGATAACAAAACTCGAAACCAAGGGACAAACAGTCAAACATGGAAAGACATGATTCGGATGCCGTCACAAACGCCTTAAATTGCAGGCTCAAAGCACATAAAAATGCCTTCAAGTGAAACAAAAACATGTGCCCTAGCTCATGCATAGCCACATCTTAGAAAAATATCCACGATTTTGGTAAAAACGACCATGTTTATGGACAAAAATGACTATAAAAATGGAGATGTAAGTATACATGGCCTAAATCACACAAAAAACGCAGGTGAAAGGGGTCGACGTTTACGAACTGGGAGTTTCCTTTGTCAAAGCTTGAATGGCAGTCTTGTAACTCAGAGTTTCATGCTTGATAGCTGCACCAAATTCGACATCTTTCATTGCGGAATGAGAGTTTATCGTTTCAAGTCTTCATTGAACACGATACTTAAGGTAGTCGAGGATTCATGAAGCTTTACGCAAATCATATATTGGCTATTTAAAATGTGTCAAGCCTCCTAAAAACGTCGCGCAACATGTTATGGAAGTGACAACGGGCTCCATAGAATGTTTAGCATATGTTTCGAAACATATGCAAACATGTAAGTTTAAAAAACAAACCTCCACAGACTTTTAGATGAAACCGTGTATGTTATGGAAGAACAACACGTGTTATTCCATTCGAAATCGAAGCCTTAGGACTTCTCTTTGAAACCGTGGGTCTATAGTGGGCTTTTTTTCCACATATGTTATTACATATAAAAAGATATGCAAAAAGTCCCGAAGACGACGCCTTCTATCTATAAGTTAGAACATGGGTTTTTTCAAAAGCCATTTACATATGCGAATGTTTATGTAACCGACATGCTCCCTCCAAATTCGACGCCTTCTATTTGGAGATAGAGTAAAATGCTTTTTATAGCATATGCTTTGCTAAAAAAAATTGCCACCTTTCGTAAATGAGATTTTATCAATTAATATTTTACATAATATATATTACATATAAATAATTTCACAATGATAAGTGTTTCAGAATTCAAACGTCATTGTACGATTATTTACATATATTATATTATGCAATATATTTATTTAAATAAATGGCTTAATTCATTTACGAAAATACTTACAGCTTAAAGCCATGTCATTTTTAATCGAAATCGCGATTAAATTTTCATAGTGTCGTCTTAATTTTGTAAATTCAAAATTACAGACAACATTGCTCATATTTATGTTACTGTTTGCATTAATGTCTAGTAGCTGTAGGTACTCATTTGCATGTGTAGGTCATATATATGCATTGGAAATCCCAAAAGAATTGCATCTGCATTGTAGTTATTTGAGTAGACATTCCAGTAATCATTTAAAATCACTTCTGGTATTAATTCAAGCAAGAACAGTCACACTGAAATCTGAAACAGCAAGTACAGAAGTTTCATGACTACTGTTTGACAATATTCCTTGAGGTTCAAATCTGCAACATACGGTTAGTTTTTAGCAAGGGATATTACAGAAAAATGATTGGAAAGAGAGAATGAGTGGTTTTAAGATTACAAGTTCCATGACTGCAAGAACTACTTGCCACCAATAAAACTTTGGGGGTTTGGTACAATTGTAGAGAGAGAAAAGATGCAAATCATTAAGGAAACATGCTTGAGAACTAGTGACTTATCTATGACTCTTAGGATGGAAGGGATAAACCAAGGAAAAAGCCTAGAGTTCTTTGATGGAGGACTAAGCATAACTTTCCAAGGGTGGACAATTGGAGGCAAACTCTAGCATAGAGGGACAACATCGAAGAAGAGGCTGGTCAACCTAATAGTGGGAGGACTATTGAATAGAGAAAATTCCAATGTGAAGGTGAAGGTGGAATTGAGAGAAAAGTGGATGAGAATGAGTTGGACCCCAAATTAAGTAAACATGGCACCAAGTACTGAGTTGGGTTTTGAGATTGGTAATCTGGATTGTAAAGTGAGTTAGTACAAGTAATTTTCTGAAATGCCAAGAGGCAGAGGGAAGCTATGCAAGGTTGATGGGGAAAAAGAGCTTGGTTTCATAGTGACCACCACTATTAGTAACATTACCAAGGAACTCCGCTGCAATGGCAAGTCTAGCAAATGGGAGATACACAAAACTTTTCCAAGTTTATAATTGAGGGAAACTAACACATCGTTAAGAATCATAACACTTGCATCACAATTTGAACTATGAATTGATAAATCAGAAATGAGTTGGTATGGATCCTTTCTGGCAACCTTGAGAGTTTTTAGGAATGTTAGATACATGGAACAAGAAAAAACAAATATGAGCACATGTAGGGCTTTTTTAAAGCCTTTAAGGGGTTCATACCACATTGATTCAATAATAGGATGGTGATAGATTCATGCAGCATGATGTAGTGAAATAGTGAATTTGTAATGACAAATGATGCTGGTAGGGATCCTTTCTAGCAACCTTGAGAGGTATTATGAATGGTAGATACATGGAACAAGACGAGACAATTATGAGTACATGGGAGGCATGTTGTAGAAATCCTATGAGGAGTTCATACTCAATTGATACAACAATAGGATGTTGATAGATCTATACAAAATGAGGTAGTGAAGTGGTGAATTTATAAGGAGATTGGGAAGGCCATCTAAGAGTTGTTGGATATTGGGCAGATTACACATACTTTTAGTCCCTTTACTTCTTCAATAGTTTTGATTGAGGATAGAACTAGGAGGATGTGCATAGATGAACTTATTGATGAGCTTTAATAAAGCAATTTATTTTTCTTTGTTTGATTTTTGGACAAGGTACCATTAGCTTAGAGTTAGGGAGGAGCATGTACATAAGACTGATTTCAAATGATGTTATGGACACTACAAGTTTCTAGTCATGCCTCTCGAATTGACCAATGGACTTACTACATTTCAGTCTTGTATGAACCATGTGCTTAGCAAGAAGCTGTGAAAATTCTTACTTATTTTCATCGATGACATCCCGATTTACAGAAAGACATGGATGATCACCTCCAACATATTGATGATGTATTGAGCATGTTATTTGCTAGGGTATCTGTGTGAGTTTGGAATGACATAAGTCTTATAATTGGGACATTTGATTGGTGTTGGTGGAGTTAAGGTTGATCTAGACAAGATTCAGGGCATCCTCGATTGGACACTATTGAAGAGATTTTGATATTTGAGAATTTACGAATTCTGAAAATTACGTGGTTATGGTATTTAGACATTCTAAACTCCATAGAATACTGTCATATACGCAGCCTATGCTAATAAAATAATTGCTTCTGTTACTATGGTAATAATCTGAGCAAAGAGTATTTTGGTAATCAACCTCACAATATCTAGATAGGATGATAAATTTGCCTGTAGCTAATTAAGGATGCTTTGCTCATTGGGGTCTTTTCTATATTAAATATCAGATTTCTGAATTTGAAAGCCTTCTTATAATCTGCCTGAGGAATAATAAATCATGATGTAGCTATGAAACCTAGCATGAATGAGCAACCTCCTCCACTAATTTGTTTCCTCTATTAATCTTTGTGGTTTACCCTTCTTATCATGAGATATCTCACCTGTAGATAGCTGACAATTCCAACTTCTTTGCAAACATCATTTCAACCCAAGCATACCAAGTGTTTGAAGGCATAATTCTAGTTTCTTTCCAAGTGTTCATTTGCAGATTTAGAGTTATCACCTACAGCCGTATCTTTTCCAGTTGAAACACCATCCCCTTCCTCACACAATTATCCATATGGCACCTTATTATGTTACTCCATATCATTTATATGATCCAGGTATATTTTGTGTTTCATTTGGAATCAATATTGCTTACATTATTGAAGGAAATAACATACTATGTAACTATATCAGAATTACATCAGATCTAATAGTGCCATAAGTTCATTACATTTGAGGAGAAATATAAGTTTAATTGTGTGATCCTTCGTAGCTTTGTATCCTATATTATTTGTTGTCTTTATATGCACTTGTTTGTGCAAAAGAGATCTTAGTATCACAAGCTTGTATGCATGCATCACTATGTTTGAGTCTTTTACCATGCTGTGCTGAAGTTGCGACTCTTCTTAAGATAGATTATAAACTTTATATGTCTGTTGTACTAATATTAAACACCTACTGTGCCACTGATAGATCATAGAATAGATTGTCTTATATTTTGTGCAAATGTGAACAATTTTGTCCTATATGGCTTTTCCAAAGACTGAACAAGTATCATGATGAAAACATAACTATTAAAAAGGATTACCTTGTTAATAATTTAGTTGTTCATCTTATCCTTTAGTTGTTTATCTTACAAAAACAAATGATGCTGTTTCAACAAGTTGACTTTGCTAAACAACAGGTTAACTCATATGAAACGGAAACAAACACCAAGGAACTTACAACTTTGAGACAACTTGATACAACAGCATTAGCGAAGAGGAAATAGGGCATATGCGCATAGGCAAACCCTTCACATATTTTAACTTTAACTTTATGACAAGCATTACGGATGATATAGTGGAACTCAAGATTCCGCCTGATTTGCCCGAGTGATTGTATGATGGTGAAGAATTGTTGGGGGAACGAATAATGCCCTGAAAGGGTTTCATTCCACAACAGTTACATCAAAACATAGTAGAAAACAAAACTACATATCGTTAGTGAGTGCGGTTCCAAGGGCCTTGATCCCGTGGATATAGGTATGTAGGCAGCCTGGAAGGTGAAGGGTACCTCCAGTGCGCAGGTGCCTTGGACATGGTTTATGTGGTTACTCATTCATTGTCATATTACAAACTTCTAAATTTATCAGACTCAGTTTTAAATGATTCTCAGGAAGGTGCCTGTACTTGGCCGGGTGCCCGAAAATTGAGAAGGGGTACAGGACTTAGGTTATTCTCAGTGGTCTTGCACCTGGCTACAAGCCCGAAAACCAAGGAAAGGTGCATATCTTATTTTATAAACCTTGTTAAGAACCTTGGCACAGTCTTGGGCAGACTGTGAAATTTCTTGCAAGCTACTCTAGACCCGGATTGGTCCCGAAGAGTGAAAGTCTCTTATCAAAGCACTTTATATTCCTGTCCTTATAAGAACCCATCCCAGCTGAATGGATGTACGACTTCTAGATCACTTACCTTGTATCCTACCTTGTATGGGTAGAGGTATGATCTGAGAAGGCCGTTTATAACCCCATCCTGTTTGAGTGGAGGTACGGCTTCTAAATAACTTACATTAATTCTAGCCCCGTATGGGTAGAGGTATGATTTGAGAAAGCTGCTTATGTATTCCTAATCTCTATGAATAGAGGTTTGGTCTGGATGACCAACTTAGTTGTCCAAGAGAGAAGAGTCCGGATTGGTTGTGTATTGCGTTTCATACTGTCTCTCTTGTGGAAAGAGGATTGTATCTCCTGAGTAATCAATATTTCGCAATGGAAAATTTACAAAAAACATTAGTCAGGTATCTGATGTAAAATTTTGTCATTTACTTGTGATTTGTTATTTCATTCTGAGGACAGGATGGTCCTTATACAACCAATGAATTCTCTGATTCACTTTCCAAGGTCTGATATGAAAGATCAGACTCACTGCAACAAGAGTCTTCCTAGTAAATAACATCACTAATACCCAAATCCAGAGTACTAACATCCTCTACCTGTATACCCTCTGAAAACTCATGCTTTTGTAAACATGATTCAATGCTGTCATAGAAATTGGAATTAGAAGAACTCACATTTTCCATGCAATCCTCAAAGCTAACACTCTCATAATGCGAGTCAAAACTCAGAGTGATATCCACAACATCTTCCGCCTAGTCCAGACATCAACACCATCACTAGGCTCAAACATAGGATTGTTGTCATAAAAATCAGAACCTGTATCATTAATAACTTCATTGTTGTCTATTGATGTAGGGCTTCCATCAATGGTCGCTATCATGTCATCAACATTCACATGATCACGAGCTCCTATCTCATGGAATTGATGAGACTCAATACAACTGTCCTTAACCAAATCAGGCATAACCTCAGGTCTCTGAGAAGGATCTCCCTCGTCATGTGTGTAAGAACTAGTGGCTGCTCCACTAAACACAGGCTCAACCTCCACATCCTGCTCCATTGTTTCTTTTGCATTGATAAAATCATTTATATTAGAGCTTAAACACAGGCTCAACCTCCACATCCTGCTCCATTAAACACAAGCTCAACCTCCACATCCTGCTCCATTGTTTCTTTTGCATTGATAAAATCATTTACATTAGAGCTTGCTTTTTCCTTCTTCATAAACCAAGAATCCAAAATCTTTAGGTGTTGTAGCAGCCCTGATATATTTTTATTATAATTTTGACAAGCATTATTGTAAGCCTGTATAGCACGCTTAAACTCTGGCATGAGACCCTGTAAGGATTTTTTTGACGTTGTTTTACCCATGCTTGATTTACCCATGATTTACACAACACCACTTTCTTGAAAACAAAGGCCTCCCACGCAGGATGACAAGAAACCACTCTGATACCACTGTAAGACCCTGCTGGTTCTAACTTTGACAACACTGGACTGTGGTTTAATTTTGGATGTTTGACATTTGGTCAAACACTTTGCAGGAAAGCTCTGATACCACTGTAAGAGCCTCGTTGGCTCAAACTCCAAACACTATAATAACCCTTGCAATTTTGCTCTTAAATCTTTAGTTTTGTGTAGTGTGCATTTCGTCAAAACGTTATCTTGCATAATAAAGAACATTACTACATAATGCTGTCATAAGAAACATGCTGGCAACATATATATAGTCTGAATGTGTTAAACAAGAAATATAGGCATTAAACCAAACAATTGGCATACATCATATGATGGTGATGTTCAAAGCATCACACCAAACATTTTAACAAACAGTTGACCAGCAACTATTTAAACTTCAAAATTCTGATTTGCAAATCTAAATAAATACAAGGACAATCGATGGCATGAAGTAAGTTTTATTGCAAACTGAAAAGAACCTGGAAAGATGTTAGAATAATCTAGATGCCAAATGATATCATTGAAATGATGTTTACTGAAAATCCTTGGCACTGAAGTGAGTCGTACCTAATGTAACATCAAAACCCCTTTCAATATGCCCTTGCAACCCACGCCATATCTTCACTACCTCATGCGGCTGCTAAACTAGCAATGGCTGATAATTCTATGAAACGACAGCCACTAGGAATGATTAATCCTTGCCATAAGAAGCTCGAACCTGCTGCTGCTGATAAACAATACAAATCAGAAGTAATTCCACACCAATTTCATCTATGGATGCTCAATGATAACTCTTGATTGAAGCCATTCTAATTGCACAAATCGTTAGGTGTTTCACTAATTCTGAGTTCTGGAAAACTTTGAAGAATTCACAATTCTTCAAGCTGAAGTTACCTCTCTTCACCACAAGCCAAACATAAAAAAATGCACAAGTCATGAATGGATCGATTTCTCCCTTTGAAGGTATTTATAAACTCCAAATAACAATTGAGCTTCAAGCTTCAAGCTTACACCCCATATATGTAATGTTCCGAGCCCCTGGCACACGGAATCGAAGCTCCTGACTCCTGGCGAGCAAAAACTGCAGGCCGTACGGTTGGCAGAAGGTCCGTAAGGTGGTTGAAGTGTGGCCATACGGTGGAGGCTGTACGATAGCTGGGAGGCTGTATGGTAGGATCAAGTGACCGTATGATGCAGCAAAGAGGCTGTATGGTGCTGTCTGGGAGGCTGTACGGTGCTATTTTGGAGGTCGTACAATGCTGTTTGGGAGGCCGTACGGTGAAGGGAGGCATCACGGATGTTTGGGGATGTCTGGAGGGAGATGCCTGCGGGGTATGAAGTGTGCCTTTGGACCAAAATGAAGTAAGTAACCAATATAATCCACAATGACAGATCAAATCAATACTTGCAAGGAGAGATAATAATAATAAATTGATAGAACTTCAGATTCGCCAGATCCGAATAGAGAACAGGCAGAGTAGGGTGAGAGTTGAATCCCACTGAAACTGCAAATACCAACTAGGGAGGGTCTTTCACTTCTGAAATGGCAGACCACAGAATTCCAATAGGAATTCGCAATTACAAATAAAATATCAAAACTCAACATGAGAAATACATCCTACACACCGGTCATAAATACTCGTCGGACAAACTCCCAAGGTGTACAAATAAAGCCGACACGGCAATACTAACACCTACGCTAAAATAAAAGATGGGTCCGGGATAAGCTAAATCGATCAGGAACCAAATACAAGTTTATTTTATTTATATAATAACGGGGACATTACAATCCTCTCGTCCCAAAGATTGCTTGTCCTCTAGCAATTGTAGATTCAGATGATTCAGAATTTGCTGGCCCTCCCAGGTAGCATCTTCCAACAGAATGTTTTTCCAACGCACCATAAATTCTTTGACCATGCGAGTCCTCAACTTTTTCTCTCGGGTGGTAATGACTTCAGCCGGCTCCAGAACTAACTTCCCTTCTCTGTCGAGGGGTGGTAAATCTTTAGACACAGTGGCATGTTGCCCCACCGCCTTCTTCAGGCAAGATATGTGAAATACATTGTGAATCTTGCTTCTCTCGGCTAGATCCAGTTCGTAGGCAACCTCGCCCACCCGTTTGGAAACACGGTAGGGCCCGTAGAAACGCGGTTTCAATTTCTCCTTCCCGGATGTCTTCAGGGACGACTGCCTGTATGGTTGAAGTCAAAGGTATACCAAGTCTCCCACTTCAAAACTCCTCTCAATGCGATGCCTGTCAGCATATATTTTCTGTTGATTCTGAGCCCGTAGGTGATTCTCCCGGAGTGATCTTAGGATATCTATTCCTTCCTATAGCCAATCCTTTGCCTTTGGTGCGCGACTATCTCCCAACGCCATGTCCACGAATGAAGTTGGTTCATACCCATACAAAGATTTGAAGGGAGTCATTCCGATGGACATGTGATAGGTGGTGTTGTAATAGTGCTCCTCGAGCTGTAGCCACTTGACCCATGTTTTCTGTTGTGTGGACACATAGTTTCTGAGATATCCTTCCAGTCACTTGTTCACGATCTCTGTTTGTCCGTCACTCTGTGGGTGGTAGCTTGTGCTGGGTGACAACTCTGTTCATGCCAGTCGAAATAGTTCTTTCTAGAAAGTACTGAGCAAACGACTGTGTCTGTCGCTCACTATGTTCTAAGGGAGTCCATGCAGGCGGAACACCTCCCGGAAGAACAAATCTGCCACCTGTGCTGCTTGGTATTCCCCTGGAATAGCAAAGAAGTGCGCGTACTTGATCAATCTGTCAACCACCACAAAGATGCAATCTCTTCCTTGTACCTTCGGAAGCCCAGTAATGAAATCCATTGGAATGCTAGTCCATTTCTGCTCAGGAATCGGCAGTGGCTGAAGTAGACCTGCTGGCATAGTGTGTTCTGATTTGTTCTGCTGACAGGTAGGACATTCCTAGACATATCGGAGGACATCATTCTTTAAACTCTTCCAGGAGAACCTTTCCCTGACCTTTCTATAAGTCTTCAAATATCCTTGATGCCCGGCCAGAGGTGAGTCGTGTATCTCCTTCAAAATCTTCACCTTCAATTTGGATTCAGGTACCAAGTATATGTTGCCTTTGTTGTATATAATATCATCAACCACCTTGTATCTGTCATCTTATCCTTCGCCGTCCAGCAGCTGACATGCAAAAGTATTCTTGGAATACTCAACCAGTAGGTGTGCTCTCCAATCGGTTGAGATTTGAGATAAAGAGCATATCGTTGGCCGTCTCGGCAAGGCGTCAGCCACCACATTATTTTTTCCCTTTATATATTCAATATCAAAATCAAAAGCCTGTACTTTACTTACCCACTTCTTTTGCCGTTCATTGAGTTCCCGTTGTTCCAGGAAGTGCCTAAGACTGTTATGATCTGTACGCACGGTGAACTTGGCTCCAACGAGGTACTGTCAAAATTTTGTCAAGGCGTGCATGATGGCGAGCATCTCCTTGTCGTAGATGGAATACAATTTCTCGGCTCCTGAAAGCTTTCGACTCTCAAATGCAATCGGGTGACGGTCTTGCATCAGCGCGAACCCAATACCCTCTCTGGAGGCATCACACTCCAAAATGAAGGGTCGGGTGAAATCTAGAAGTGCCAGCACAGGGCAAGAGCTCATGACTTCTATGAGCCTTTCAAAAGTTTTTTGTGCCTGTTTGCTCCATTGGAATAATCCTTTCTTTGTTAGGCCTGTCAATGGTGCACTGAGCTGTGAGATCCCTTCATGAACCGCCTATAATAACTGCACAACCCGAAGAATCCGCGCAGGTCTGAGAGAGTCTTTGGCGGTGGCCAATCCAAAATGGCTTGAATGTTTTCTTGATGCACTTGAACCCCTCGCCCACTAACAATGTGCCCGAGGTACAGTATCTTCGTCATCCCAAACTCACATTTTGATCTTTTGGCAAACAAGGACTGTGATTCCATAATCTCTAGTATTTCATCCAAATGCTTCAAATGTTCCTCCCATGTCTTACTGTATATGAGTATGTCATCAAAAAATACCAATAGAAACTTACGCAGTTGCTTGCTGAAGATGTGATTCATACAGGACTGGAATGTGGCAAGAGCATTGGTCAATCCAAATGGCATGACCAGGAACTTGTAATGCCCATAGTGGCAATGGAAGGTTGTTTTCTCCACATCTTTTCCTCTCATACGGATCTAATGATGCCCAGGTCGGAGATCTATATTCGAAAAATAGACTGCACCATGCAGTTCATCCAACAACTCGTTGATCCTGGTAATAGGGTACATGTTCTTGACGGTTTTCTTATTTAATGCACGGTAGTCCACACACATCCTCAAAATTCCGTCCTTCTTGACCATTACGACGGATGATGCAAAAGGGCTGGAACTGGGCTTGATCTATCCCTTGTCGAGAAGTTCTTGTATTGTTGTTTCAATTTTATCTTTAAACCTTTTTGGATGGCGGTACGGTGTGGTGATGATAGGTTGGGCGCCAGCCTCCATCTCGATAGTGTGTTCAAACCCACGGTGCGGTGGTATGCCTGATGGTATGTCAGCAAAAACTAATTGATGCTTATCCAACACATTCTGAAGTTCCTCATCCTGATAGAAGTTAGGCTGCCCATGTACTGGTTCTGATGAGATAAACCAGTGTGCGGCCCAGACCATATCGTCGTGCCTGAGGATGGCCTCCATCCGTCGGGCATAATTTCCCTCGGTCCTCCATTCGACATTCCCCTCAGAACAACTTTCTTGCCATCCACCTCGAATGAAAATTCCATCCGTGTGGAACTTTGTGTATTCATCCAATGTTTCCATCCACTGGATGTTGAGGATGACTTCCATGTCGTCCAAATCAACTACGAAGAAGTCATCTGTCACCGTGTGGTTACCCATAGAAATGCTCCGTTGTGGGACCAGATGGGTGCAAGACAAAATGTTTCCTCCTGCCACCTTGACGTCGAACCCTTGGCGTGCCTTTGTTTGTAAACTCCTTCGTTTGACCAGTGAGGAGTTGATGAAGTTGAGGGTAGCCCCGCTGTCTAGCATGACCACAGCCCTCTGTCCCTGGAGAGTACCCCGTACCCGAAAGATAGTGCATCTTGGGGTTCCAGCTAAAGCAGCAATGGATCCGCCTCTTTTCAACAATGTGGAAATTCTTTCTGCACGGTTTAGGTTAACCTCTCGGTCGGCTGGTTGTTCGTCTTCCTCAGCTTTTGATGCATATTCTTCTTCTTCATCATCTGACATTACTTCAATATAGTGGATTTTTCCTTTTCCTAAGCAATGATGTCCATGTTTTCATGGTTCCCTACAATTGAAGCACAACTTCCTCCTTCTGAGCTCCCGTCGGGTAGCCTCATCCAGTAGAGGTCTCTTTGACGGAGGTCTGTTGTCCTTTTCTTTGGGAATAAGGGGTGGTTTGGACTGTACATAACTCCTAGAGGAGGAAGAGGAAGATGTTGACATGTCACGTGCCTTCTTGATTGCCTCTGTGAGTGTGATGGGATTGAACCCCTTCACCCAACCTCTCAAAGGTTCTGCTAACCCATCCATGAATAACACGACCAATCGTCTCTCCGAAATATCAGTTACCAGGACTGATAATCTTTGAAATTCTGTAATGAAACTGTCCACTGTACCCGTTTGTTTCAACTGAGCCAAATCTTTGAAATTAAGCTCTGGGTCTCTTCCATCAAAACGATCCATTAATCTCTCAGTGAAATTAACATAGGAGGTTATCTGATCGTGGCCTAGAGTGACCATGCCATGATGCCACCATTCGTGTGCTAACCCTTCCAGATGTAGGGTTGCAAATTTTATAGCTTCGTCCTCCGGCATAGGGTTGAGATGGAAATAGGTGTCAACCTTTTGCACCTATGCCCTAGCTGTAGTGGAACCAGAACCATCAAAAGTTGACAAATTAACTTTACTGATCTTTCTCCTAAGGTTGTCGTTGTAGTAGCCACCCTGATTGTTGCAACATGAATATCTCATTCTCAGATCTACATAATCCTTGTAGGGTATATCCCCTTCCAGATTTGCATTCTTCCAGTCCTCCTGAAGTTGATCTTGCATATCTTGGAATGTTGGTTGTTCTCTGAGTTGTGCTTCCATTCGAGGGGGGAAGGTGGGCATCGACAGTCGAGAGCGTGTTGGTTCGGGGTTCGCCCTACTTGCAATACAATTGTCACTTTGCCCATTTTGCTCTGTGGATGCTTTGCCTTCGGCCAGTTTTCATATTGTCTCCTCCATGAGTCGCTGAGTGTCATTGATCTGCATTTGGTTTCTGGTGAGCTCTCTTAGCAATGCCATGACTTGAGCGGCAGGATCCTGTTGATCTTCCATTCTATCATCGGAATGATATCTTCTTCTTCTCCTGGTATATACTAGCATTCACAACCCACAAGCTGGCAGAATCACCAGCTCTGATACCACTGTAATGTTCCGAGCCCCTGGCACACGGAATCAAAGCTCTTGACTCCTGGCGAGCAGAAACTGCAGGCCGTACGGTTGGCAGAAGGTTCGTACGGTGGCTGAAGTGTGGCCGTATGGCGGAGGCTAGGAGGCTGTACGGTAGCTGGGAGGCCGTACGGTAGGATCAAGTGACCGTACGGTGCTATTTGGGAGGCCGTACGGTGCTATTTGGGATGCCATACGGTGAAGGGAGGCAACACGGATGTTCGGGGATGTCTGGAGGGAGATGCCTGCGGGGTATGAAGTGTGCCTTCGGACCAAAATGAAGTAAGTAACCAATATAATCCACAATTACAGATCAAATTAATACTTGCGAGGAGAGATAATAATAATTAATTGATAGTACTTCAGATTTGCCAGATTCGAACAGAGAACAGGCAGAGTAGGGTGAGGGTTGAATCCCACCGAAACTACAAATACCAACTAGGGAGGGTCTTTCACCTCCGAAATGGCAGACCACAGAATTCCAACAGGGATTCGCAATTACAAATAAAATATCAAAACTCAACATCAGAAATACATCCTACACGCAGGTCATAAATACCCGTCGGACAAAATCCCGAGGTCTACAAATAAAGTCGACATGACAACACTAACACCTACGCTAAAATAAAAGATGGGTCCGGGATAAGCTAAATCGACTGGAACCCAAATACAAGTTTATTTTATTTATTTAATAACGGGGACATTACAGTATAACTTATCATGTGAACTTGTTACAAGTTTGAAATACAATATTTAATTATAGTCCCCTCCTTTTGATGCACACATTAAAATATAAAGTATACTTTATTAAACACTTATATCTCCCTTTTTAAATAACATTTTATCACTTATTATAAAGTAAACTTTTAAAACATTTAAAATTCCCTTTTAAATAAAGTCCACTTAAACCATTAAGTTATATTATATCATTGTGATGTACTTTATATCATTGTGATGCACTTTATTAAATGACTTTTAAGTCAGTAAGTGGTCCCATTCACATAAAGTGAAAATAAAACTTTAATATCATTAATTATTAATAAAGTATTACTTTATTAATAATTAAAATAACATAAATCCAAAAATAATTGTTATTTCTTAGTTGTCTGAAACTGGGAGTAAACCATTGTGTCCATTGTGCATCCGACTGCCTTACTAAAAATAGTAAGGGTCCCTATCTAACTTCCACTGACTTACTATAAATAGTAAGTCCCTAAAACTGAGCCAACTGACGAATGAGTTAATCATTGTGCATACCACGAATCTGGGTGCCCCTGTCAAAAATAGCTTTGACCATAATTTGACTTACTATAAATAGTATGTCCCAAACTGAAAGCTCTGTCAATGTCACCACAATTTCATACTGCTAGCAAACTGTCCAGGTGCCTTGTTAAAGATAGAAACTATGACTTACCCAAAATAGACACTTTCTATAAATAGTAAGTGTGCCGATTTGACTCAAACAAAGAGCAATCTTGAACATCCCTGATCACTGGAGTGGGAAACGGTCTCTGGCTTTACCAATTGGACCTTCTAAACAACTTCATTAGCCTATGAGGGTCAGGAGATAGGCTAATCCTCTAAAAGTTGACGCTCACGAAAATGGGGACATTACAATCATCAACTCACCAAGGCAGGCAATTAAATCATCCAACTTCGCACACTCTAGTTCAACATCACATTGCTTTGCCTCCCTTTTTTTGTAGGTATTTTCTTTGTGTGTTAGGAACCTCAAGTTTTATTCAGTGGATGATTTAATTGCCTGCTTCAATTCCTCTCAGATGACGATGAACTAGTAACCTATCAAGATTTTCAATTTTGAAATTAGAGAGTTAAGAGTTATGAATAAAAAATATAAATATAAATTCAATATTCATCAACAAGAATTTAGAAATTAGAATCTTAAGAGTTAAGAACTTGTGATAAAGTTTTGATGGCAATAGGGGGTAGGTGATGGTATATTTTTCCATAGAAGTACCACCATTTATGAGCATCAACATCTTGCTTGTCTGTAAGAGTGTCAAGACCCCAATCATCTCTGCTTTTGAAACTCATGAATTCAAATCTCACCAATGGTCGTATGTGATTGGGAAAGAGTCTACAAAGGGATACCTTGTACCTATGAGCAATTTCAGGATCTCTATATGGGGCAACTCTAGTGCTATTCTCATCAAGGACCGCTCGACTATAGTACTTGGGACTGAATGCAAAGGCAAGGAGATGCAAAAGAGTAATCATTTTGTTCCATCTCTCCACCATGATTTTCTGTAGTTCCTTGAAGCATGTTTCCTTAGGATTTTGGTCTTTCTAATTTATGATTTTTTTCATATCCTCAATCATGGAGTCAATACCATCATATATCTCACCCAAGCGAGGCCTATCCATGTTAGTGCATCGGATCATGGTCAATATAGGTTCAATCAATCTCAGAAGTTACTCAACACAATCTCACCAAGAGTCATCTAGTATCATTGCCTAAACGGAAGCTTCCTTTGTACTACTAGATTGCCTCCATATGCTCCAATTAACACTAATTACCATTCTAGACAATGCCTCTTTAATATTCGTAAGGCATCTCAAAACAATTGTGTTGGAGGCAAAATTTGTCTCAACAACGTATTTCAAAATCATAATAATAATAAATTGAAATGAAAATGAAAATTGAAAACTTAGAAAGTTACTAAACTAAAGTATAAAACATTATTAAATTTTAAATAATTGAACTTACCTTCAAGAGCTCCAATCTCGAGAATTGTCTAAATATGCTTTGTGAGATATGGTAGTTCAGGCTGAACATTTGGATCTCTTGGGCATCCACATACATTTGTCTGATCCACTCAACTTTGTTGCCAATTTTTTTGCAACATTAGGTTGAGTGAGTGGACAACACAAGGTTTCCAAAAAATGTGATCATAATGCTCCTCAACCAATAACTCAACATCCCTACAATTTTTGGCATTGTTTGTTATCATTTGAACAACATTTTGAGCACCAACTTTCTCAATGGCTTGGAAAAGAGTGTTTTCAATAAATAGACCGTCCTTCACTTACCTTTCACAATCCACTGCTCTCAAAAACATTGCACCTCTCTGCAATAACATTGACCAAAAGGCGAATTTTTTGCATCTTTCCATCCATCAAATACTATGGACACGCCTATTTCAGTCCATGAATCACTGATGGGCTTCAAGTCATCGTCTACATATTTCACCTCTTTGTCCAATAAAGTGGTTCTCATAACCCAGGCCTTTGAATCCCTTTGGAGCCTTATTAATCGATCTCACCGTTTTTTTGCCAATATGGTGAGAAAACAACATTAAATGCCAATCCATTTGCATAGATGCATCTAGCTATGTCTTGCTCGACAATGTCTCTACCCTCATTGTGAAATGCCATTTCCAAGGGCCTCGTTGCTCTCTTATTTGACATCGGTTCTTCGGGAATATGTGAGAATGGATGGACCTCTACGACTTCTTGGTTGGAAACTGATGCCATAGAGGCTTTCGATCCTTTTTTACTTCTAGATCCTTCCAAAGGATTAACAATTGCATTCCCAGCTACTTAATCTGGTTGTCTCTTCTCTTCAATATATTTTAGTACAATAGAGTTTGCAAGAAGGGTTTTACTTTGAGGCTCCCCAAGAACTCTTGGCTTGCCTACACAAAACTTGATGCCTTTTTGAGGGATAAAACACAAATGTACTTTCACTTGACCATAAGAGCTTTTATATTCCTCTATGCAATGGCTACAAATCTAAAGGTAAACTCCTCCACCTAGTAGTTGTACCATTTCCACATATTTCCATAGTGGAGAGTTTGGGTCTATTTTGAACCAGGAGTTCCCAATGCTAGAAGCACTTGCCATTCTGTGAATCTATAAACATACAAAGCCACAAACCAAAACGAAAAAACAAAACAAAACTAGAGTTCATTTCATTTTCTTAAAAAAATACAAAGAAAAAGTAAAAAAAACTAGCAAAAACCTACCTCTTTTGTTGAAATCTTCCTCTTCAATGTCTTTGAGGAATTCTCAACACATGCAACCACATAGGAATAGGTTACAAACCAGCTTAGAGCATGCAACAATCACCCTTCAACACTCCTTGAGCAATGACAAGCAAACAAGAAAGGGCAGCAATGGAGGCAAGAATTTTTTGTCAGCAATGGAGGCAAGAAGTTTTTGTTTTTCATTCACAAATGCACAAATAAGATATGTTTCACCTTTTTAGTCTTTTTAGTGGTCTATTCTAGGGTTAGAGACCCGATTTGACCAAAATAGACAAAAAAATTAAAAAAAACTAAAAGGGCAAAAATGTTGCTATTTCTCCTCAGGACCTGTTGTGGTAGCACAAATTCACTGCAAATTTGGCCTAGGTCCGGCAAGCCGAACCCATAGGTTGTAGGATGGACCCACACCGAACCGCATCCTGACCCATATTTGAGAAGGTTCGGACCAGGACCTTGGCATACACCAAACCTTAGGTTTATTGTGATTTCACTTCAAAAATCACATTCGATCTTCAATGGAGTTTGTTGTCTTTTGTAGAGGCTTCAAGGATTTGTGTTTATTCTAAGATCTAGGTTGAGATTTTGAAGGGTTTCAAAATTTCATTGCAAGCCGTATAACTCATGGTTTCCTAGGGAATGCCCTAGTTGTCCATACCACACATATTAGCTTGGATAGATTGTATACAAGGTTTGAAATCTCAAGTCTGTGCATATTGTGATTTGCATTATATGGTGACTCTTTTCAAGGAGATTTGTTGGGCTATTTGCTGATTGGACAGTTTCTTGTGAGGGCCAAATCACTTCCAAGTTTAGGTGTTAGCATTTGTTGGGGTAAATACCTAGGTTTTAGAGAATATCCATTGATTTAAAGGGTTGCACAAATTAGTCAACTTTTTCCCATGTGTTTGGGGTTTGGGAAAAGTTTTTTTTATAAAGATACAATAATATCTTTAAAGTTTTGTACCTATCTTTTGAAATGTTAGAAACCTATAGTCTTGGCGTGGGCTGCAGGGCATGATTTGCCTGCATTTCTTGACTTTTCCATTGTTGTTTGGTGGTGTTCAGATGTGTATGTTACTATTGAGTAGTGATGGGAGGTGTTCATTGATATTTTAGGAAAAAAGTTTGATAATTTTCAGTCATTGTTTGACACAACATCTTATGTCAGTCATTTCAAACCTGTTATAACACAAACAACATTTTAGAGCATGGTTTCCAAATTTTCTATGTTCAGATCAGTACACATGTTTAGGGTATACCGTATAATGGATGATTTTCATATGGGGTTATAGACTTACAAATATGTAGAAGATTGTTGGAAAAAAACATGTGAGAAATTGAGTTGGCCTTGTCCACTTCCACGGGGTGTTTTCGCTCTCTGTATGACTTAGCCAATGTTATACAAGAATTCATTTGTCTGAAGCATTTGGATTATATGCTCCTCAATTGTGATGGCAACCATGGAAGGAGAGGAATAGAAGTATCTTCCAAGGCAAAGGAATTCTAGTTGATATTTTATTGAATAAAATTGAGAATGCCATAGTTGAGGTGGTGAATATTTTTGCAAAAAATCAATGGATGAACTCATCCATTTCACATTCCTAGGGTAAATGTGAGATGGAACCCTCCAGATGAAGGTTGGCACAAGTTGAATGTGATGTCCCCTTTCTGAAATAGGATTTAATAATATATAATAATATTAAAATATAAAAAGAATATAAATAAAATTTAAAATAAAATATAAAAGAATTAAATTAAAATTTAATTAGGTTTAATAATGGTCCAAAGCCATGGAATGAAAAGATGTGAATCCCTCAAACATGAGATATAAAAGAGAGAATAGAACTTCATTTGGAAGGAGATAGGGAGAAAAGAAAAAAGAAGGGAGCATGGGGACTAAGGAAGGATGTAAGAATCCCTGCTCAATCTGATTTGTTTTTTCAATTTTGGATGTTTGACATTTTGTCAAATACTTCGCATACAAGGTCTCATTTCTGATTTCTGAGTTCTTGTTTTGTTTTTTATGTTTTTTTTGAATGCCAAATGATGAGAGAACATGTGGAAATGAAAGAGCAAGAAATGCATAAAACATAAACAACGAATTTCTCAATGAAAGACCACTTTATTAGCCTCAAATCAGGTCTGATATAAGTCTGATAAAGTTACAACAGAAAACTGATTACTTCAGATTTGAGGTTTATTACAAATCACAATGAATCCTCACATGCCCAGAAGCAAGGATGGAAGCTTAACAATTTGTAGATGGTACAGTTGCCTTAGAGGATGACCATAATGGTTGATAACATAGAAAATGTCTTCAAAAGTTCTGATGTAAATCATTGTCCTTCAAACCCTAGTTGTATCTTGTTCAACCCTTCCAAAACATGCAAAGCCTTGCACTAAAATTTCATAAAATATTCTAGCTATGATAAAAACATTATTCTACCTCCAATGCTTCCAAATCTCAGTCCAAATTAAGTCGCCTTTACTGGAAAAATGATTAAAACTAGCGAATAAAAAACCCTAGCAGCTGTAAACCTGTAAATAAATGATATTTCCAGCTTGTCAATGCCAAATACCTGCAATAAGCTCCATGTGAATTCTGGAATGAATCTGCCTAATAGGCTGAATGGGTTTTCATCCACACAACCGAGAAACTCCAAGGGTTTTCATCCTCAGATTTCCTGTAAATGAAGGCCAAAGTTCTCAAGTTTGTCAAAGAGAAATTAAACAAAACCAAGTATATCCAAATGACTTCCTCAAATCCCCTATTATAATCCTCTCATGAAGTTTCCGGAAACCCAATTTAAAGTTCCCACTTTTAACGATTTAATATTTAATTTGCATATGAAAAATAATAATAAAGTGACCCCCTTATGATTTCTTCATTAATATAAAGTCACTTTAATATCCTTATAACTCCATAAGTTGGCACCTCATTTGGCATAATAATTAAATACTTTGACATTCATTTATTTAATGCATACCTTATATCCCCTTTAATCATAAAGATATTTAATTTAATTAATTATATTAAAGTCAATGCTAGATTAGACTTTAATTAATTAAATGAAATCATTAATCTCCATTAAATGCCAAATATCAAACCAACAACTGATCTTGCCAACTTTTCGGATATAACCATGGTGCCCTCTGACCATCCAGATGACTTACCATAAATAGTAAGTATGGACCCAAACGTCCAAGTGACTTACTAAAAATAGTGTGTATAAACCCACCTTGAAAGACCTCTGGAAGGCAAACCACAAATAAACTGATGCACTGAGATTGAGAGTACTAAAATAGATGCCCAAATGGTCAACTAACTAACCCTGAATTGCCCTCAAAGGCCCCCCCTAATTACCACATTAGCCTATGGGGACCATTGATAATAGGCTAACCTTCGAAAATAATTGATGCTTAGGAAGGTGTAAAATTGGGGACATTACAAAGGAGTAATGGAAGAAGATTGGAATGGGAAGAATTGATGAAGGGTTGCGACTCTTTCAAAAGGTGGTAGTTATGAAAGGTTGTGACTCTTTTAAAGGGCATAAAAGATGAAAGGTTGCGACCTTCCCGTCATGAAGATATAAATAGGAGGGAAAGTCATTTGTTGAAGGCATGGAAGAAAGGATCATCATAACGGATGTAATCATAGTAAGTTCTATTATGAGATATAAGACAGTTCTGATCTGCATAAAGGGAGCATTTGAATTAAGGAAGGATTAATGGAAGAAGGCAATAACTATTAAAGGGGCAGCGATGACGGAGGGTTGTGACCCTTTCGAAGGGTGGTAATTGTAAAAGGGTGTGACCATTGAAAATGGAAGACATGGTGAAGAGGTGCGACCCTTCCTCACAAAAGATATAAAAGGGGAAGAAGGATCAATATGGAATGGAATTGCAAACTTATCTCTTCTTTTAATCCATAAGGATCAATATTTAAGAGGAGAGAATAGACATTCAACCAATCAGAATAAGAGATAGATATATAAATATAAACAGCAGAGCAGATTGCTATAAGGCAAACATCAGACTTATATACTGATATAATGCATAATGATTTGGCTGACTATGATTGGTCTCTCATTTGTTAGGAAGTAGGATATTACACATTACTATTGTTATATACATTTTCCATATTACAGGACATTTTAGTATACTCATGGCCTAATCCTTAATCACTCACGAGTCACTATAGCCCTTAAAGAGGATAGGTTGGTGTTGTGTAGGGAGAGGCAAAGTAAATCCTCACAAGGTAGGTGAATCCCAAGATGGGATATGGACAGGGTCCTAAAGCCTTGAGGGAGCCTACTTGTTGATTGGTGTCCAAGTGCCCTATGACAAGTAAATCCACATTCTCCTTAGGGTTGATATTCAGTAGAGACATAAGGAATTAGGGCTTAAGTATGTTAACTGTCAAATGTATTATGAATCATTAATCTGATTTAAATGCATAGTGATGTATGTTAATCATTGGAAACTGACAACCTCTTAGTAGGGAACATTACAAAGACTAAGTAAATCGCCATTTCTAAGTGCAATCCAAAACCTAGTTGGGAATTTTAGGGTAAATCATGTAAAGTCCTAGTTGGGGACATTACATTGAATTTTGATGGGGTGGCTAAAGGCTATCTTGAAGTTTTTGGGGCTGGGTGCATAATTACTATTAGAGACCATATTGGGTCAATGGTTGTTTCTACAACTAGAAAATTACTTGTGGGAACCAATAATAATGTGGAAGGCCGGGCTCTCTTGATGGGACTTAAGATGGGTGAGCTCAAAGGCATTTGAAAACTGGTAATAGAAGGGGATTCCCAAGTCATTATCAATGCTCTTAGGAAAATTTTAAACCCAAATTTGAGTTGGAAGATTGGAAATTCCCTAGATAATGTTGTTGGGCACTCAAGGAATTTGGAAGATTTTTAATTTCCCACATATACTTGTAGGCCAAAATAGATGCAGATGCATATGCAAATGTGGCAATTTCCATGTGAAACTCACATTTCTATGCCAGCAATTCAGAGGAATGGAGAACTCTAGAGCAACACAATTAATCATTTCCCTTTGCACTAGGGTTACCCGAGGACGTGTCCCCGGCCTAAATCCCCAAGTTTCCGGAACGGGGACGTCCTCGGGGCTTGGAGACGTCCCCACGCTGTCCCCAAATTTCAAGAAAAAGCTGGAAACGTCCCCGGGACTTGGGGATGGCTACCCAAAAATCTAGGGACGGCTGGGGACGCCGTAGACGTCCCCCGCGCGTCCCGAGGACTTCCAGCCGTCTCCAATAAAAAAGGCCCAAAAAAAAATAAAATTAAAAAGCCAAAAAGGCTTCCATAGGTGGGGTCGTTTTGGGACCGGGAGGAAAAAACAAGGATCCCACGCCTTGCAAAATAACTCTCGGAGCCTTGGGGGCTTTGCCCCCAAATCCCCATTTAATAATTTACTTTTAGGTTTTAGCAGCAGTCTGATTTTTTTGTTTTGTAGCAGCAAAGGACTCGGATATTGATGCCATGTTGGCAGCAGAAGAATAGGAGCAGCAGTGTGCTTCATTTTT
>MU226379.1:1596374-1614818 GCA_018584345.1 Thuja plicata | reverse complement strand
CATGATGATGAAACTTTATGGCAGCACCTAAGCCTTTGGGCATTTTTAGTTTTACTTTTCTTAGTTTCTATGTTAAACTTATATTTTTGTTAGCATATGCATATTGACAATCCGATAATGAATTGAAATGGCGTTGAAATGTTACTATTTACTTTGAGTATTTACTAAATGGCATTGAAATGCTGTATGTTAAGGTTATATGATGTTTAAATGGCATGCATTGTCCATATTTTCATATGAATGTAATGTATACTTGCAAATTTCCATATATATTTGAAAATTTCCCTATATTTACATAGCCGTCCCCTTTGCCGTCCCCCGTCGTCCCCAAAATCGGCAAAAAAATTTGCCGTCCCAGAAACCCGTCCCGCCGTCCCCTGCTGTCCCCATCCCGGAAACTCGGGGTAACCTTGCTTTGCACAGAGTGTTGAGAGTTTTAATTTTCAGTTGAGAGAACAGATTTGGCAGAAAAATGGGACGGAACATTGATGGTGTGTCCATGCCTTGTTGGAATGGACTTTTGTTATATACCATCCCAAATGGGGGCTTTCCTTGGCATTAAATATAGAGATGATGGTGAGGCTGTGAGCCTGTGAGAAAATGGAACACAAATTGATCTCAGAGACAAAGAGTTTGTCAATGCAATTATGGAGGGTATGGTATACTTGAAGTGGAGTGGTGGGAACTATGGATAATGTGGTGATGAGTTTGGTTTTTTTAATTGGAAGCGACAATTGGCATGTTATGTTTCCACCACATAATGGTCGTTGAGCTCCCTCTATAATGGTGGTCGTTGGATACATTGCAGATGCTAGGGAAAAAGATCTGCGTGGTGGCCCAAATTCCTGTCCTTGATCAGGATGATTCGAAGGTGATGGAGATGGATACTGAACCAAGTGGAACTGCAGTTGTCATTCTGGATGAGGCATGTGTGTGCAGGATGTTTCATATAGGTTTTTAATCTAGCTGAATGTATAGGGTCTTCTTTTAATATGCTATGTAAAATTAATATGAGTGCAGTTATTAGATGACACCCTGAATTGGATTTTTGTTTGTGGTCCTCTGGAGCAGCCTGTTCACTATTTCTTTTTTCTTTTCTTAGTTTAACAGGATGGCTCCCTTGCCCAAATGCATTTACCAAAAGAAAAAAGAACATCAGCACACAAGCATATCCACCATGTGGCTATGCTTTGACTGTTTGAATAAATATCATTAGTAGATTTGATATCAAATGCAGGCACACTTGATAAAAATATCAAGGCCAACTAGTATTGTTCCTTGCCAAAAGCTGGAAACCCAAAAATGCAAGTAAAGAGGCTTTTGACAAAGGAAACACGGGCAACACCTTTCCCATGATATTCCAAGCAATTTAAGAAGCATAGATGCACAGCTATCATAATCTAAGATAATGAGGATAAATCTAAAGAAAATAATCAAGCACCATTCACCTTGTTCACGTTTCCGAATACTTAGTTTCAATAAAGAATAATATGTGATCGTTGATGCCAGTCTTCAAGTAGTATTTGTCATGACTGATAATTTAGAAACTCACTTGGCAAAAATGCAGCAGCCCAAGTACTTTTGACTCAAATTTAGGTCCTGACAACACTTGGTAAATTATATATATATATATATTCGCAAAAGAAATTTAAATGACAAAATCCTGTTAAAATTTCATAAGAAATGAATTTATAGAAAGCATAGCTAGGATAATTATTGGAAAATTGTTTTAATACGCAGCGATTGGAAAATCCTCTGAATAATTTTTTTTCTACTTATCTTTCTGCTTGATTAATTTTGGTTAAAGTTATCTATATCATATTTAGATTATTACTCTTGTTTCTGTAAATGTAAACATTTGTTAAATTCAAAGCTTTCATGTTAATTGTTACCTTGTTATTTACTCTTCAATAAATTCGTAGGCTTGCATTGCATGCACCATTTCATGTTTCTTAGGTGTTTTTTTAGATTTTACCTTTCTGGTAGTGTTGTGGATTCTTTTATTTAGCTTTCATTTGGTCCCTTAAAAGGGTGTCACTGGACAGTGGAAACCAATCTATTTTCAATTTTCAGTTCTTTATCCAATACAGAGCCCTATACACACTAGTAAATGCATTTTTGTCTTAGTTATGCTGTAGTGAGGAATTTGATTTATAAAAGCCATCTGAAAGCTGCTTTAGAAGTGTAATTTTATTCTCGTCTGATTGTACCTTTGCTATGATTTTCAGGGTGGACTTGAGGAGATTCTTTTAGAGTTGGATGACAATAAAAATGCAGTTAATTCACATGTTGATCAAGCAAATGAAAGGAAGATGGACGTACATCCAGGCACAGTTGCAATCGTGGTGATGTTTATGGCATTTATAATATGTACCTTTGTGGCATCTATCAGGCTGAGTAGAAGCCGTCTGGTTCCATATCAGTATGTTGACCTTAGTAGAATGGGATACACACCTCCTATGTTATAGACCATGTACTTCAATTGTAAATCTTCCTCTCATGTGTGCTGAATAGTAAGGTAGGAAACTTGTAAATTATGTTAAAACATGGTTTCGTAACTTAAATATTCTTCTTGTTACCAGATAAAAAGCACTCAAACAAATATCAAAAGCACAATATAATGTTCTAGGCTCGACCATTCTCCTTGTCAATGTTCAAAACTCTGGCAAAAGTTTTATATTTTGTATTACATAACTGTAAACCTGCCGGTCTGTTAATACAAGTTATTACTGATATTTTCTTGTTTCACCGTGGATATTTATCAGCTCTCTGAATTGCTGTTGTTTTTTTGAAGATATAATTCTTTTTATGTTTCTCTGGCCTGTGTACCTCAGTTCTGGAACACTTACATGCTCTAATATAGGGTTGGACATTGTTTAACCTTACATACACCTCTTCTGGTTCATGTTATGGGAAATACCTCTGTACACACAGGATGTGCTATGAAATTTTCAGGACTGTTCAGTTTGATTCAGAACATGCAGTTTGATCTTTGAGATCTGAGGTTTGCTTCCAGCAATGAACTCTACTTTTTGTTTATTCTCTCTTCTGGGATTGTGTTGCTTAGAGTTGCGAGTTCTAGAAACATAAAAGTTAATGCAGAAATGGATGAAAAAACGGTCAATGGCATTTCTGCTTGAAGCTGTAATATTGATTAAATTTTTAGGACATTTAATTCTGATATTTGAATTCTACATGTTAAATATAACTGTAGACATGTAAACCCCTTTTCAGCTGTTTTTCATTTTCTGTCTCAAATTCCAAAAGCATAATAAGCCTCTTTCTATCGACGGGAGTGGTTAGATGCTCCATTTTGGTCCTCTAACATCTATACCTTTTATATGGTGGCTGGGAGTGGTTAGATGCTCCATTTCAATTTCCTTCCAGTAGTTGCAGGCTGGTTTAGCAGTATAGACAGCCATATTTTATGTACTTTTTTCTTATTATTAATATAAAAACTTCGGCTTTGGCTCTTTATTCATAAAAAAAAAACATGGATGAATATAGTTCGACATGTCAATCTTTTTTTTCTCAGAATCTCCATCTTCTGTTTGTCTTAGCTGCCACTGCATTAGTCTTTAAAATCTTGATGCTACCTGTCAATATGCCAAAGAAACATGGTTTTCATAATCTCATTCATAACATAATGAAATGCCTTTTATTATCTCCTTGGATTATTTTGTCAGTTAAGCGACCCTATTTATTAATTTAATACATTTAACTTGTCTTTGAGTACCTCTAAAATATAAAATTAGTCTCATCCTTGAGAAGTTCATCTTTTTGTGCTTTCAAAAGAAATACTAAAATTCATTCTCTCATTAAGCCACTAAAACTGAACCTAATCATTTTTAATTTTATCTTGAAGCTCCTCTTTCTAAACCAACATCCGATTATAAATATGAATTTAGGACTTAAGTTTGTTAAATAGTTCTTAAAAGGCGGCTTACAAAGCCAATCATCTAACTTGTCTTCTCTGCCTAAGAATTTAGACACAAGTTGTTTAACTCCTTATCTTCATGGGCATCATCTATGGTCAATAATTAATCCTAAATTTTTCTATCCTTCAATCATCAAGTTGTTGAAATTTCTTGCTTTGGTTCTTCAATCTCACATATACCTTGCTCATCACAAATAGGTACATGTACATGATTTCTCCCTTAACAAGTTTATACCTAGTGACAACCTCACTTCTTTGGACAAGCAAATTATCATACCTCAAGGGGAAAAAATGTATTGACTATTTTTGGATACAATGACTGACTAATCTCCCATGTTTGTATTTTATTGACTAGAAAAGACTACTAAAACCACCCATTATAAAATTCTAAGAGCTCCCCAAGCTTTACCTTCCTCTCAGCCCCCAACTACCTTTTAGTGATGCTACCAAGCCATGTTAAGATGAAATCAACAATTCCACTTCAATAAAATCTATGCAGCATAATACACTATCCTATCAACAAGTTTTAAAAGAGGTTTGCTGTTAACTTTGTGTCTTCCTTTTGGCCTTATCAACAACTAATTTTGACCATTTTAGTCTTTTTTATTCTTTTTGATATCTTATTTTTTGGATTTGTTTGTCTTTTAGGATATCTATATAAATGTAATATCCCCGTCATTAAATAAATAATCATAATTGTATTTGGGTCCTGATTGATTTAGTTTATATCGGACCCATCTTTTATTTTAGTGTAGGGTAGGTGTTGCTGTGTTGACTTTATTTGTACACCTCGGGAGTTGTCCGACGGGTATTTATGACCGGCATGTAGGATGTATTTCGGATGTTGAGTTTTGATATTTTATTTGTAATTGCGAGTTCCTGTTGGAGTTATGTTGTCTGCTATTTCGGTGCGATTCAACCGTCAACCTACTCTGCTTGTTCTTTGGTTCTGGATCATTATTTAGTTTGGATTTCTATTTGCATATTGTGTTCACTCTAGTGCCAAATTGTGTCGATCTTGCATTTGTGTTTGCCCTTCGCATTATAATACTTGTGTTGTTTGAAATCCATAACAACAAAAGATCTGCACGAAGGGTGAAAGATTGAAGGCATACGACTTGTTTTGTACGCACCAACACAACAAATCATGGTGATCGTAATTGCCTGTACGATAGAGACTAGACCATATGACAGAGACCATACAACAATATCCTTGCTACTGTATGACGTAGAAGACTGTACGCCATACCTAGAGACTAGACCGTATGACAATATCCTTGCCACTGCACGACAAAGAAGACCATACGCCATATCTCTTAACCGTTCGACAAAGTGCGCAGTCATCTCAGTTGACCGTACGACCAGTATCGGTGTTGGGACATTACAATGGTATTAGAGCTGGTGATCTTGCCAGCTTGTTGAGTAGTGAATGCAGAAAGAGTTTCACATATATGCCAAAAGGAGGTACCATTCTCTCGACAGAATGGGGAAGCCACAAGATCCGACTGCTGCAGTTATGGAATTATTGAGGGAGTTAATTAGAAGTCAGGCTCAACTCAATGATACCATGATCAGAGGGCAAGAACGACAATGACTTATTGAAGAGACTTTGCAGAAATTAACTGAAGGAAGGACGAATGGGGAATGAAATGGACATGGCGGCGATAACTTAGTCACAGGGAGAGAAAACTCTCATACATGCCCTCGACCGTCTATGCCGATGTTTCCGCCAAGAAATGAAGCATCGGGAAGGGAACTAGAGCCCACCTTCGAGGAAATCAGGATCAACTAATGCAAGATTAGAGGAACGTGAATCTCGAGGGTGACCTGTCCTTTAGAGATTACGTTGAACTGCGAATGAAATACTCAAAAGGCAGTGGTCGCGGTTATTACAATGATGGTCTTCAACGAAAGATAGGCAAGGTAAATCTATTATCTTTTGAGGGAGCCATATCAACAACTGCGCGAGCATGGGTACATAAGACAGACACATACTTTCAGCTTAACCCGATGCCGGAGGAGGAAATCAAGTTTGCAGCGCTCCACTTGGAAGGGATCACGCAAGAATGGTGGCATCATGGTATGGTAACCCTTAGTCATGATCAAATAACATCGTACGCCGAGTTCACAGAGGTTAATAGACCGCTTCTATGGGAAAGATCCAAAACTTAATTTCAAGGAGCTTGCTCAACTGAAGCAGTCCGGGTTAGTTGACCATTACATTGCTGAATTCTAGAGGCTATCCGTGCTGGCAACAGATATCTCAGAAAGGCGCTTGATTGTGTTGTTTGTGGATGGACTGATGGAACCTCTCAGAGGTTGGGTAAAAGGATTCAACCCCGTCACACTCACAAAAGCAATAAAAAAGGCATGCGATATGGCGACTTCTTTATCTTCCTCTAGGAATTATTCACACCCCAAGCCACCACTTGCTCCGAAGGAAAGAGACAACAGACCCCCACCAAAGAAGCCATTGTTGGATGAGGCTACCAAACAGGATCTGAGAAGAAGGAAACTTTGTTTCAACAGTAAGGAGCCGTGGGAACCAAGGCACTGATGTTTGGGAAAAGGAAAGATCCACTACATTGAGGCGATGTCCGAAGGAGAAGAAGACCAGGAAGAACCCGAAGCTGAAGGGAACGGACAACAAGATTTTGACTGTGTGGAGAGGATTGCCACACTAGTTCGTAGGGGAGGTGCCATTGCGGCACTTGCTGGCACCTCGAGGTGTGCTGTGTTCCGCATACAGGGTACGCTCCAGGGACAACGGGTTGTGGTAATGCTCGATAGTGTGGCCACACTCAACTTTATTAACTCATCATTGGTCAACAGAAGAGATCTGCGTACAGAGGCAAATCAAGGGTTTGAAGTCTAGGTGGCAGGAGGAAACCTCTTGTCGTGTACCCCTTTGGTTCCGTAACAGACGATTTTATTCGTGGTAGATTTGGATGACATGGGGGTTATACTAGGCATTCCGTGGATGGAGATTCTGGATGAATATCAACAGAGTTTTAAGAGAATGGAGTTCTCTTTCAAGGTGGATGGAAAGGTGGTACTGAGGGGGATGTCTAATGACAGTCCGAAGGAAATATTGGTACGACAAATGGAGGTCATTTTTAGACACGATGACGTTGTCTGGGCCGCACACTGTTTGGTTTCAACAGCCCCTCTGAAGAGCCAACAGGTGTACTACCATGACGACGAACTTGAGGCAGTGCTGGACAAACACAGTTTGGTGTTCGCTAACATTCCACCTGGCATACCCTCGCACCATGGTTTTGAGCACACCATTGAGTTGGAAGAGGGAGCCAAGCCCGTCATCACCACTCCATACCGCCATCCTAAAAGATTTAAGGATGAGATTGAAAAGACAATCGAGGAACTACTCGACAAGGGATGGATCAGGCCTAGTTCCAGTCCGTTCGCATCATCAGTGGTGTTGGTAAAAAAGAAAGATGTTACCATGCAGATGTGTGGGCTACTGTGCGTTGAATAAAAAGACCATACAAAATAGGTATCTTATTCCTACGGTTGACGAGCTGCTGGATGAGTTGCACAATGCCGTCCTATTTTTCCAAAATAGACCTATGCTCAGGCTACCACCAGATTTGCATGAGGGAACAAGATGTGGAGAAGACAACTTTCTGTTGTCACTACAAACACTATGAATTCTTGGTCATGCCGTTCGGGTTGACTAACACACCCGCTACTTTCCAGTCTTGTATGAACTATATTTTCAGCAAACAACTGCGAAAGTTCCTGTTGCTATTCTTTGACGATATACTTATCTACATCAAGACATGAGAGGAGCATATTAGGCATTTGGACGAAGTACTGGGAATCATGAAATCACAATCCCTGTTCGCCAAGTGATTTAAATGTGAATTTGGGATGACAGAGGTACTATATGTAGGACACATTGTCAGTGGTCAAAGTGTTCAAGTGCATCAAGAAAAGATCCAAGCCATTTTGGATTGGCCGCCTCCGACTACTCTCGTAGAGCTGCGCAGGTTCTTTGGATTATGCAGTTACTACAGAAGGTTCGTGAAGGGTTTTTCCTAGCTCGCCACACCCTTGACTGACCTAACGAAGAAAGGATCTTTCCAATAGAATGAACAGACACAATGTACCTTCGACAAGTTAAAGGAAACCATGAGTTCCTGTCCGGTCCTCACATTACTAGATTTCACTTAGCCCTTCATTGTAGAATGCGACACATCGGGAGAAGGCATCGGGGCCGTACTCATGCAGGACCATCATCTGATTGCATTCGAGAGTTGGAAACTCTCGATAGTGGAGAAGTTGTATTCCATCTACGACAAAGAAATGCTCGCCATCATGCATGTCGTGATGATGTTTAGACAGTACCTCGTGGGATCTAAGTTCGTCGTCCGTATGGACCATAACAGCCTGAGGTATTTCTTGGAACAAAAGGAGCTGAATGAAAGACAACAAAAGTGGGTGAGAAAAATCTAGGCGTTTGACTTCGATATTGAGTATGTTAAAGGGAAGAATAATGTTGTGGCTGACGCTTTATCAAGGAAGCTCGCCATATGCTCGTTGTCTCAGATTTCGGCAGATTGGAAGGCATACTTGTTGGTTGAAGTGCGTGACAACAGATTTACAAGGTGGTCGACGACATCATTTATTACAAGGACATGATTTATTTAGTGCCCGAATCTAGGTTGAAAGAGAAAATTTTAAAGGATATGCATGACTCACCCTTGGTCGGACATCGAGGGTACCTAAAAACCTACAGACATATCAGAGAAAGATTCTCCTAGAAGGGTCTCAAGAACGATGTCCTACAATACGTTCGGGAATGTGCTACCTCTCAGCAGAACAAATCCGAGCACACACTACCAGCTGACCTACTACAACCATTACTGATACCTGAGAAAAAGCGGGATAGCATCTCAATGGACTTCATCTCAGGGCTTCCCACGGGGCAAGGGAAGGATTGTATCTTCGTAGTGGTCGATTAGCTGACTAAGTATGCACACTTCTTCGCCATTTCCGTAGGATATCAGGCCACACAAGTAGCAGATGTGCGGTGTTTTGCGTGCATGGTCTCCCTTGAAACATCGTCAATGACAAGGATAGCTGCTTCCTCAACATCTTTTGGACAAAACTATTTCGGCTTGCAGGAATGGAGTTGTCACTGAGCACCAGTTATCACCCGCAGACAGATGGGCAGACCAAGATTGTGAACAAATGATTGGAAGGCTACCTCAGAAACTATGTTTTGGCACAACAAAAGACATGGGTTAAGTGGTTGCATTTGGGTGAACACTACTACAATACCACGTGCCACATTTCGATTGGCATGGCGCCCTTCAAAGCACTGTACAACTATGAGCCACCATCATTTGTTGATGGCGATAGTCGCTCGCCGAGGGCCAAGGATTGGCTACAAGAAGGGTTAGACATTTTGAAGTCTCTCAAGGAAAATCTTCAGAGGGCCTAGAACCAGCAGAAGATGTATGCTGACAGATACTGAATAGAGAGAAGTTTTGAAGTTGGCGATCTAGTGTACCTCCAGCTTCAACCGTACAGACAATCTTCCCTGAAGACATGTGGCAAGGACAAGCTGAAGCCACGTTTCTACGGACCCTACCGGGTGGTGCGGAGAGTAGGTGAAGTTGCCTACGAATTGGACCTGCCGGAAGGTAGTCGAATCCACATCTTTCACATTTCTTGCTTGAAGAGAGCTGTGGGTCAACACATCACTGTCTCAACAGATCTGCCACCGCTCGACGAAGGAGGGAAGTTAGTGTTAGAGCCAGTCGAGATCATCAACATTCGAGAGAAAAGGCTAAGGACACGCACGATCAAAGAATTTCTTGTATGCTGGAAGAATCTACCACTAGAAGATGCCACCTGTGAAGGCGAGCAGATTTTGGAACACCCCAGTTTGCGATTGCTTGAGGACACACAATATTTGGGATGGGAGGACTATAATATCCTCGTCATTAAATAAATTATCATAATTGTACTTGGGTTCCGATTGATTTAGTTTATCTCGGGCCTATCTTTTATTTTAGCGTAGGGTAGGTGTTGCCGTGTCGACTTTATTTGTACACCTCCGGAGTTGTCCGACGAGTATTTATGACCGGTGTGTAGGATGTATTTCAGATGTTGAGTTTTGATATTTTATTTGTAATTGCGAATTCCTGTTGGAGTTCTTTTGTTTGCCATTTCGGAGGTGAAAGACCCTCTCTATTTGGTATTTGCAGTTTCGGTGGGATTCAACCCTCACCCTACTCTACTTGTTCTTTGGTTCCGGATCTGGCAAATCTGAAGTGCGATCATTATTTAATCTAGATTTCTATTTGCATACTGTGTTCACTCTGGTGCCAAATTGTGTCGATCTTGCATTTGTGTTTGCTCTTTGTATCATAATACTTGTGTTGTCTGAAATCCGTAACTGCAAAATATCCGCACGGAGGGTGACAGATTGAAGTCGTACGACTTGTTCCGTATGCACCAACACAGAGCAAATCACAGTGATCGTAAGTGCCTGTACGGTAGATACTAGACCGTACAAGAGAGACCGTACAACAATATCCTTGCCAATGTACGATGTAGAAGACCATATGCCATACCTAGAGAATAGATCGTACGACAGAGACTGTACGACAATATCCTTGCCACCGTACGACAAAGAACACCGTACGACATATCTTGTAATTGTTCGACAAAGTGTGCAGTCATCTCAGTTGACTGTATGGCCAGTATCGGCGTGGGGACATTACAATAAATAAAGTCTAGAAGCTTATTTATCCCCACACAAGATCAATTTTTCGTTTACTTAAAACTACTTTATCTACAAACTCCTTTCCGTACTACAACCATCACATTAGGCTTTTTAAATCATCGTGGGAATCTAACACAAGTCTTTATCTTTGCTCCTAAATCTATTCTCAACATTTTCATATACTTTTCTATATGTACATAAAAGAATTTGTCAAGGAATTGCTACAAGTTTTCATGGATTGTAAGCGTTCTTGTCCTCAATATATTGCAATCTATGCTTAAATATCCTAGGAGAGAGTAATATTTGTAATTTCATTAAAGCACCTACATAAGTAGGGTGAAACTTTATGATTTAACTATTGTCTTCTACTATTGTTTAATGCACATTGCTAACTAGTATATCACATTTAATATATAGAATTGAGAATTGTTATTACTATATTTTTTTATAGTTCACAAAATACAAAAATAGCAGTCAGATTTGAATTATCTAGATAGTTTAGTATTATTGATCATTGGAAGTAAAATAGGCATTGTCATTGTGTATTGAGCTTGTATGCTTGTTCTCCTATTACAATAGTACAACTCCTTACAACTATAGCTACTCACTATTGATCTAAGAAAAAATCATTTTTCTTTCTCAAACTTGATTTTATGCTTCTGTTTGTCACATATTTTTAGAAAAATATATAATTTCATGAAAAAAACATAATGTATCATATGAATTTTCTTTACATAATGTATCATACATAATTTTCTTTTTAAATAATAGAAATTTATTGAATAGAAAAGTTATAATCATCTATATTTTCTTTCAAGTCTACCTCCAAAACTGCATGGGATCTGGTGTTAGTAGTTTGTCACAATCAATTGACAACGTCTATGAGGCCATTAGAATGCATCCATAGACTTATAAAATATACTATGAAACAGGTGCATTCTGATGGTCCCATAGCCATTTGCCAATATATACTATGAAACAGGTGCATTCTGGTGGTTCCATAGCCATTTGCCAATATGAATAATTAATATAGTAGTTTTTAATAATAAAAAAAGCAATTCAGTAATGCAAAGAAGTACAAAGTTGCAGGCCACCTTGTTAAATGTTGGCAAGTAATGAAAACAAAGAGTCAGCAAAGGTGAAGTAAAAGACATATTAAAGAATCCTTACAGCCTTATGAAAGCCAATAATTATAGCCGTAGATTGTACGTTCAGCCAAATATATCCTGGTTTCTTGCTGTTTGTAAGGAAATGCAATCTTACTAAATGGAATAAGACCATTCAAAAGGCTGCAGATAATTTGTGGGGCAGGACATGACACAAAATTTCTTACCAATCTTTTTCATGTGCATGCCCACGTAATGCCCAAAGATTTATTATTATTATTATTAATGGATTAATGGGCAACCACGTTTCATGTTGATTTATCGTAGGATATAGTTCATCTCCACATTTATTTCAATTGAAATGGTGGAGAATCTTCTCCGTATGGGACTTATACAGATGTACAGTAATTGTTTTTAATTAGATTAGATGCACAGTAATTGATATGACAAAGGCAGTTTATCCATATACCATTTATTATCATGTTGTTCTATATTTTACTCCAATATATGGATTTTTTTAATATAAATAGTTTCTTTTAGTAAATCATTCTAAGTTTTGTAAATTTTAATTTTGTTTTGAATGAAAGATCAAGGACAACATGTAAGTGTTATAATGGTTTCAGGACGACTTGTGTTTTTGAAATTAAAGTAGTCAAGAATGAGGGTGCTGACCCGAAAGTATAGGAGGCAGAGCCTCAAACATACCTAGTCACAAAAAAGAGACAAAGTGACCATCCACAACACACTCTCACAACACCATCAATCGATTCCCAACTTTAACATAAAAAACAACAGGCAACCATAGGGATATAAACAGTTTTTCCCTAGCATAACAAAATAAATAGTAGCCTTATGGATAAAGTGCTTAACCATACTAAAAACAAAATCAGCCCACCAAGCTTAGCGGGCTAAAACCAACAAGCTTAGCGGGCTAAAACCAAAGTAATTTAACCATAAAACAAAAAACCTCATATTGGGGCTACCACCCCAAGATACCACACGACCCTTCCAATGAGGCCCGCTATTTCTTGCTATGGCGATGAGTAAGCACTCTGGTCCAATCAACGACAAGGAATTGAAAAATCTTTCTCGACCTATCCTTGGTTGTGTCCTGAGTCGCATCCTTATTCTGCCGCATCAGCCAAAGGGTAGTGACAGATGAGTGCGTTACTTTGACCACAAACTCCGCCAGTCTGTTGTAGCTGCTATCGAGCACCTTGAATTCAGCCCTAAGGTTTTTGACATCATCCCGCATAGCAACGCAACCCTCACAGGCCTTCTCCAGCTTTTCCTCTTCCTTATTCTGTTTAGCCTTCTCCCCCACCGTGGAGGTGACGGTAGGGGACTTAGTTTTGGGGTTCTTTCTGCGACCGGAGTTGCCAGTGTTGCAGCTCTCCGTGACATGCGTCGAAACCTTGTTAGAAACGTTGCCTTTGCTTTCGCTTCCAGAACACTCTTTATCATCAAATTCTGACTCATCATCTTTCTCAATATTATCTTTCCCTAGTGGCCTTCTCCATAATTCTGGGCTTGGCAACAATTCTGTGGGATCTACGAGGTGTTTCATAATGTTCGGTATCAGACCCATCCAAATCAATGCAGTGCTCAGTTTTAGCCTTTTTGGCCATAGTCGGCGTGCCAAGTAGGGCTTTTTTGTTCTTTTGAGCAGGCTTGGAAGCAGAAGGAGAGGCAGAAGAAGAATGGTGCAGAGTCTTAGGGTTAGCTTGGCTAGGCGAAGTGGGGATGCCCTGAACATAAATAGCCTTTAAGAGGGCAGAGAGCCAAGTGGAAATTGAAGAGCCTCAAGATGAGACCCTAGTGAAGGATGACGTAGTTCTTATTCTTCTCATGACAATCCCTAATTTTATTCACATTGGCTTCCAGCGAGTGGAGGAGGTAAAACGGGAACGAAATCAAATCCCTATGGCGGAGGTGGTTGAGCAGAGGGAAAAGGTAAAAATAGAGCACCCCAAATCTACCCTCAAGCGTGAAGTATTTCATTAAAGCCAGACATATCAGTCCCTAGGGTTGAGGGAGTGCTTCTCTGTCGTAGCTGCCATGAGGATGAATTGTGTTAATGTTATGTTCCTCATTAATTTTTAGTTTAATATAATTTTCTAACGTGTTTTTAGATGATTTTCTTATGAACTTCAAAGAAAATAACCTAGTATAGAATAAACCAAATATACATGTCAAGTTAGTTTACAATAGGTAATAAAAAGATTGAAAATGTGTAAATTTAAATTTTGAATATTTTTTTTAAGGTTTAGCTCAACAACTAGAGAAATGTTATGGGTCAAGCATGCACCTATGGATTGAATCTATGGTGACAAATGAGAGACTAAAAAATTATGTCCTAATTCTAGGGATGAGGATAACCGGATTTGAATATAGTGATGTTGTAACTTATGCAAGAATACACCCCTTCAGTTTAGTCATTACACTTAGGACACTTTGAAAAAATTGGACCCAAAGCATAAGGGCAAAGGACTTGAGTATGTAATTTGAAAGGATATTAGGTGTAAAAATATGTAAATTTTTTACACAAACCATATTAAAGAAAATTTAAATAAATGCACACCTCGTCAATTTTAATAACAATAAACAACTTGCAACACAAGAAATGTCATAGAAAACCTTCACCAAAATGTCTAGCATTAAAGGATTACACTTATTCTATTAATCACAAACACCAAATTAGAATACATTTTAAGCGTATCAAATCTTCAATAAAGATCTTTGAACTATGTCAAGAGAAATTATGACTAATTCCTCAAACTTGTATCTCAGGCATTTAATAAATAATCCAAGTCCAAACTAGGAAACTAGTCATTTCCAAAACCATGGGTCCAATCTAAGGACTCATTTTGAGCACCCAAATTGATCTCAAATTCAAACACCTCTTGAGTCCACCTTCTAAGCATAGTGCATGTAACTCTCAAGGTCAAATATTTTACTAATCAAACTTTGGTCCTCCAATTTGGTCCATTCAAAACTCTACTTGAGATGTTCTTTGTATGCTATCATTAATAATCTAGAGTCTTTTGTATGTTTTCAAATTTGATTGATAACTTTCGTCTAAAGCTTTATGTGTCAGATTTTCTTATACATAATATAATATCATAGATGCTTTTATACATATCACAAATACATAAATTTGGTTCTAACATCTAGGGGAGAGGAGCCAATACGTGCATGGGGTCCAAAATGTGCGATGTTAGTGGAGCTAATAGGGGCCCACATGTTACCACCTGGACCCCAGTACATGTCAGCTACTATATGAAAAGTCAAACAAAAGTACCATTTCATAATACATATAAAATGCATTAGATAACAAGAAGTTTTGTATTTTACATATGCACCAAATAAAAAATTAGGTTCATTTCTAATGCAAGAGCATCCTGGGTTCCTGGCAATCTTGCATCAACCAAAAAGATTTCCTTTCAATTTGTTCTTGTTTTCTTGTTTTCTATGTTGTGGTTGGCAATCCTTCCAGTTGGCTCTTTAGCTTATGCAATCCTTATGATTTATTCTAGACATCATGTGAAATCTATGTCTGGGTTCACACTTCGATCCGTTCTGTCTTGGTGGAGATTTCTTATGATTTGGATCAGACCTATCTCTTCTTCATGATAACGGCTTAATCTGAGTTGGTGGATCTTGCGAAGCTTCCCATTGCTTGCGATCCTAATTGGCGCATTGTTTGATGATTTTATGCTTGCGGAGGACCTCCTTGTGTGATGACACTTCATTTCATATTCATCTAGAGGTGTTCTTCTAAGATTTGAGTCTTGTCCTATTTGGCACACGTTATATTTTCGTGCCTTGGAGAATGTGATCTTTTCTTGCAGACTTGTGACTTGTGATCTTGTATATATTTGTTGTGTTGGTTTCTTAGTGAGGTAGCTTTTAGTAGTGGGACTTTGAGAGGTTAGCATCCAACATGGATCTAGATTTCTATATGTAATCAGGCATGTTGCTGGGCAAATATGATGTAAATCTTGTTTTTGAAATAATGTGAAAGCATGTGATGGCATTTTCGTTGTTCATTGTTGAGTTTCGTATGCTCTTGTGTTGTTTGTTTCTGCTCTGTTGACTCTTGTTGCATGGTTGGACCATCTCCATTGGGGAAACTCTGACCATGACTGCGTCAGATGGTACTAGAGCGAGATCATTCCTGTGATTGCAGATCTTTGTTCCTGAACTTGCGGATCCTTTGATATGTTGGTTGTGGGATGAAAGAGAGTGGGTTTACCCCGCACTAACAAATGACTTGCGCAAGGTGGTTAGGGAAGGATTTGTTGCTGGCTATTGGCTTGTATGAGTTTATCTAAGAGAGATTTGTTCGTGCGATGATAGATTGTGGTTCCTGAGCTTGCAAAATCTTGGATGACTTGCTATGGGGTGGAGAATGTGGACTTGACCCGCAACTGCAAATGATTTGTGGGAGGATGGATCGGAGAGACGTTGTTTCTGATTGTAAAGCTTGGAATGGGTTGAGGTCCTTGAGGCATCTCGTTGGTGAACCAAACGCCAAATTGAGGCAGGTTGTGAGCATGTTCAATAGATCGCCAAGTGACATGCAATTGAGATCTTGCAGTAAGATCACCGAGAAGAGGCATTTGCACCATGTGGAGGGGGAGATGTCGCCGGATAGGATAAACCCTAGAAGTGTAAAGAGAATGTTTGACGACCTTAGGGTTGAGTTTAGATATGAGATTCGTAATACTTTGGATGGTTTGAGGTGGAATCCTCAAGCTAGGAGTGAGTATGAGGAGGCTACTGAGGAGCTAAAGAGATTGAGTTGGCATTTACCGATTCAAAGGTGGATCATTTGGCCTGTTAAGAAGATTATTCAGAGGAGGAAAATGAAAGCTAGAGTTGTTTCTCAAGAGGTTAAGCTTGATGAGGTATGTACACCTGTGAATACTTTGACATAGATTGCAAAGGATAAGATAGATGTGGTTATGAGTGAATTTCATAATATGTTGATTGGATCTGATGAGCAAGTTAATGAGTGTCTTGTTATTGAGGATGATAATGATATTGATGATGTTGCTGAAGTTGGAATTGAGATTCCTTTGGCTGAATATGATAACCTTGTTGGGACAGTTGTTGAGTTTGATATTGTTTTCAGTATGGGTGTTACTATTGATAAGATTATCGTTAGTGAGCATGAGAGGACTTGTGATAAGGCTCTTAGTTGTGATTATGTGCATGATGCTGATGGAGAATTGCAGACTGACTTGTTTCAGTTGAGTGTTTATTTTTCACAAAGATTACCTGGAGGGTGTGAGAGAGAAAACATGTGTTTCTTGATTGGCATTGGTACTAATCAGATTGATGGTTTTAAAGAGGATGTTGTTGTTTATGTTGCAGTCCATGTGTGGAAAGAGGGACTGTATTTCCTTGAAAGAGATGAGTATTTGAGAATGGGGATGGATATGTTGAGAGTGAAGATGAAGGCAAAGTTGCTAATGATGAAGGGGGATGCATGGCTGAAATATAGAGGTGGTGGATTCAACAAAGTTACTGATTTCTATGTTGCTGATGGACTGATGACAAAGGGAGTTCAAATGTGTGGTGAGAATGAGGATAAGTGGTTGATGAAAATAAGTGGGTTTGTGAAGAGGAGTGCAAATCTTGTGTTTAGTTCTGTTGCTAATTTGTTTAGTTCTTCCTAGGGATTTTTTGGATGGCCTGTTTCAGTGTAGAGGATGTGGAGATCAGATCAGAGAGTTTTTATGTGCAGGTTCATATTCTTAACCATGAGGGTTGGGAAGCCGAAGGTTAAAATCTTTTGATCAGTTATGGATTTCTTCTACAACTGGAAAGTGAGAGGCTCACTTTTCAATAACTCCGGGTGTCTGATGCTGGAGCATCCTGGGTCCCTGGAAATCTTGCATCAACCAAAAAGGTTTCCTTTCAGTTTGTTACTTTTTTCCCCTGTTTTCTGTGTTTTGGTTGGCAATTCTTCCATTTGGCTCTTTAGCTTATGCAATCCTTATGACATATTCTAGACATCATGTGAAATGTATGTCTCAGTTCGCACTTTGATCCGTTCTGTCTTGGTAGAGATTTCTTATGATTTGGATCAGACCGATCTATTCTTCATGATAACGACTTAATCCATGTTGGTTGATCTTGTGAAGCTTCCCATTGCTTGTGATTCTAATTGGCACATTTTTTGATGATATTATGCTCATGGCCAAACTCCTTGTGTGATCGCACTTCATTTCATATTTATTTGGAGGTGTTCTTCTAAGATTTGGGTCCTGTCCTATTTAACACACGTTATATTTTCCTGCCTTGGAGAATGTGATCTTGTTTGGCTGACTTGTGGCTTGTGATCTTGTATATATTTGTTGTGTTGGTTCCTTAGTGAGGTAGTTTTTGGTAGTGGGACTTTTAGAGGTTAGCATCCAACATGGATTTGGATTTATGTATGTAATCAGGCATGTGTGCCTTAGAATGTAAGCTGGCATGTTGCACTAGTAAATTTTAGCCCTATTTTCGACGATGATTTGTCGCAATTTAGACATCAATTGGTCTATAAAACGACGACTACTGCCATCGATTTTTTTTGCGTCGATTTTACGTCACACTAGATCATCGTTGGTATTTCGACACCAATATGGTGGATT